>BRDA01089763.1:0-20049 GCA_036984385.1 Crenuchus spilurus
AACTCTGGCAGTTACTTTCATCTTATTTTGAGCCTAGTATTGGTTTGCTTGTGGTCACAGGATGAAAAACTGTTGAACAAGAGAGATGTGGAGACATAGCAGCAGCATGACCAGCTGGTCTTATAGCTGATCAAACTAGGAAAAGGTAAAAATGATCATTTATCACATTAACACAATAACAATAACCATTAAAATGAACATGCTCATATGAGTACGTGACTGCACGTGACTGACAATGAGCGTTTTATCCCAGGTCATCCGTACGTTTACGTGTACAGCATTTGGCAGACTATCTCATCCAGAGCGCCTTACAAAAGTATTAAAGTATTAAAGTCTGTATTACATTACCTGCGTGGCGATGGCTTTAGCTGTGCGTCTGTTGTCTCCAGTGATCATAAGAACATCAATACCCATCCTGCTCAGAGTGTGAACAGCCAGAGCAGACTCTTCCTTCACTGTGTCGGCTATAGCCAGCATTGCACACAAGACCCCTGACACAGAGATGAGATGTCAGTGATGTGAGTCTCAATAATCAAGAGAAATGTAAAGATATTTTGGAACACTTTTATGGGCCATATAGTTACCATATTTGCACTTTGTAGTTCTACAATTACAGATTTCAATTACAATTACAGACTGTAGTTCATCTGTTTTTCTGTTTACTGTATTATCCTCCTTTCACCTGTTCTTCAGTGATCAGGACCCTCACAGAGCAGCTGTTATTTGCGTCACGATCACTCTCAGCACTGCAGTGACACTGATGTGCTGGCGATGTTAAGAGTGTATTGTGCTGGTATGAGTGGATCAGACACATGCAGAGCTGCTGGAGATTTTACACACCTCGGTGTCACTGCTGGACCAAGAATAATCCACTGTGGGCATCATCATGTGAAGAATTTAAGGATGAGCAACAGATGAGCTTCTGTCTCTGACTTTACATCTACAAGGTGGACCAACAAGTCAGGTGTGTCTAATAGAGCAGACAGTGAGATAACAGTGTTTATAATCTCCATCAACTCTGCTGTGTCTGAGCCAACAGAACACACTTTAACACACCACCACCACGCCACTGTCACTGCAATACTGAGAAAGATCCACCACCCAAATAATACCTGCTCTGTGAGGGTCCTGATCAGTGAAGAACAGGTGAAAGTAGGATAAAGTACACAGAGAAACAGATGAACTACAGTCTGTAATTGTAGAACTACAAAGTGCTCCTGTATGATCAGTGGAGCTGATAACATGGACAATGATTGTAGATACAAGGAGGAGGTTTTAACATTATGCGTGATCATAACATCTCAGAAAAAGGTTTTTACAGGAGTTACAGTTGTTTCTGTACCATCTATGGCCACTAGAATGGCAGTCTGCCCTTTTGTCTCATGGCTGCTCATGGCGTCATCCACATCAGCTGTGACATGTATGCCGTTTCTCTGCATCCACTGTCTGTTCCCTATCAAAACACAGTATGTAGGGGGTCCTGGTCACACAAAGAAAGACAAGTAATGAATAAATAGTTAAATATACTGGTTTAAACTATGATCACTAATGCACTAGTTGCCATTTGATTATGAACAGATCAATATAAATGCAACAATATGACTTTTTCTAAAATTGTGTACAATAATTTACATTAAAGTTCTACAATGCATTGTTTCCTTCTCTTGTGAAGTTTTCATTTCCATGAGCCTATGCTATTCATTGTTTCTGAAACTAACTGACCAAACAGTAGGGGGCAGCATATGTATACTTTTCTGACCTGGACTGGGGTGTGAGACTGTAACCAAGTTGCTCTCATCTGTAGTAACCCCCTGGAGTGTGAGGTGGGTAGAGTGTGTATATGATGGTGTCTCTTTCTCTGGGCTGGTCTGCAGAAGCTCCTCAATGTTTGAAACTTTGCAGCTGATTCCACAACCTGGCACCGCCTGAAAGTCGTAGCAGTAGCCAAGCATCTCTGTACCCAACTCCTGGAGGAGAGAGAGAGAGAGAGAGAGAGAGAGAGAGAGAGAGAGAGAGAGAGAGAGAGAGAGAGAGAGAGAGAGAGAGAGAGAGAGAGAGAGACAGAGAGAGAGAGAGAGAGAGACAGACAGAAAGAGAGAGAGAGAGAGAGAGAGAGAGACTCAGTACACACACGGGCCAGAGAACGCCTCAGATTCCACTCCTCTCAGTTCCAGTCTTAATGGTATCCTTATTTGTTTGGCACAAATTAAAATTTATTTTTATTTTTTTGTTAATTCTTCCCAATTAAAGGAATGGTTCATTCAGAAATTAAATTTACATATTTTCCATATATCTCTGGTATAGCTGGAGTAGGCTAACATTGATAAACACTAGAAATCAATAGTCACCTAGGATAGCCCAGTCAGTTTTGTCAAATATGTTACCAAAATTTCTCTCAACTCGCTCAAACCACATTCAGGTCTCATAGACTAGTTGATGTGTTTTACAACACAGTATGACTTACTGTGTGGCAGTTACGTCTGACAGCTACAGGACTGGTAGAAGACTGACACAACACAACACAAGCTAACATAACACAAGCTAACATAACACAAGCTAACAAACACAACACAAGCCAACAAACAACACAAGCTAACACAAAGACAAGCTAACACAAAAATGACACAAGCTAATACAAACACAACACAAACATTACACAAACTAACACAACACAAGCTAACACAAACACAACACAAGCTAAAATAACTCAAGCTAAGAAATACAAGCTAACACAAACACAGCACAAGCTAACAAACACAACACAAGCTAACAATACAAGCTAACAAACAAGAAAAGCTAACAAACACAACACAAGCTAACAAACAACATAAGTTAACACAAACACAACACAAGCTAACAAACACAACACAAGCTAATACACGTAACACAAGCTAACACAAACACAACACAAGCTAAAATAACTCAAGCTAAGAAATACAAGCTAACACAAACACAGCACCAGCTAACAAACACAACACAAGCTAACAATACAAGCTAACAAACAAGAAAAGCTAACAAACACAACACAAGCTGACAGTTTACCTTTTTGAATTAAATTATGAACATAAATGAACTTCTTTCTGATTTTGGGGGATACACTAGTAGATTATTTTGGTATCTCCTAACATTCTGTACATCTTTGTCTTAAAGTGTTTGTTGTGTTTATATTGCTAAATGACTACAGATACTTTTGTAAATGTATGTATATGTGTGTCTGTGTCTTGTACCTCTTTGCAGTGTTTGGTGACCGCCATTCCCAATGGGTGTTCACTGCTGGCCTCGGCAGTGCCCACCACGGCCAGAACCTTTCGGAGCGGCAGCCGTGCTCGATCCCACAGGACCAGCACTCTGGTCACCCGCGGCACCCCGTTAGTGATGGTGCCTGTTTTATCAAACATGACAGCTTTAATCTGCAAGAGAACACACAGGAGGTTGTTTGAATTAAAGTCTCACTTTAAGCATCAAATACTATAACTCTCTGTCCTCTACACAGTGGAGTAGCCAAAGCATCCATTTAAGGGTTTGATGGAGTATCAGGCTGTACTACTGTTGGAATGTAATTTAAAATCACTGACCAGAGCACTGCAAAAAAACCTGATGTGCAAGAGGAGCCTAGAATGTGTTATCCACTCCACTATACCAACCATATCCAATTATACCATTTACCATATATTTCAAATATGCCCTAAAAATATCCTTCAGAATTTATTTTTCACTTTTTTGGTATACAATTTAATATTAAATTAAAGGAGCAATCAATCATTTTTGGAAGGCAAAATTATTATTATTTTTACATTTACATGTACAATAACTGCAAGTAATATGAAATAAAAACTACTTTTCAATCGCTGAACCAGCTTACAGTCCATGGAGCAGGTCCCCCACAAGGGGGCAGCCATGATTAAAGTAGGTTTAAAACATAAATTCTGATACATCCAGGCCACTGGGTGTCAATATAATGACTGTTACATAACATTAAGTATTACTGGAGAAAATCACTAATTCCTCATTTAACTGTGTAACTATATAATTACTGAAATAATGACAGAATGTTAACTGGATACATAGCAAAGCAGTTACTTTAAAAAAGCATATACTTAATATAAATATATATAGCACAAATGGAAGTGAGAAAGAAGCATTGCCTTGTGGGCCATCTCCAGCGGCTCTCCTCCTTTGATGAGGATGCCATTCTGAGCTCCGACACCGGTGCCCACCATCACGGCTGTTGGGGTGGCCAAGCCCAGCGAACAGGGGCAGGCAATGGAGAGCACTGTGATGGAGGCCTGGAAGGCGAAACGCACAATCACGTCTGTCCGTGTAATGTTCTTATCATAGCCCTGAACAGAACAGCAGGTACATACAGACAGTTATACAACAAATACAAACCACAGATATCAATTCACAAAAGGTTTGGGAAAGAAATGAGCTTAACTGATACACACTGACTATGACATACAGTGGAGGAAATAATTATTTGATCCCTTGCTGATTTTGTAAGTTTGCCCACTGACAAAGGTATGAATAGTCTATAATTTTAAGGGTAGGTTTATTTTAACAGTGAGAGATCCTTTCTAAGGATGTCAGGGACAAGATCATAGACATCCATAAGGCTGGAATGGGCTACAAAACCATAAGTAAGACGTTGTGTGAGAAGGAGACAACTGTTGGTGCCATTGTAAGAAAATGGAAGAAATACAAAATGACTGTCAATTGACCTCGATCAGGGGCTCCATGCAAAATCTCACCTCGTGGGGTATCCTTAATTGTGAGGAAGGTGAGAAATCAGCCTAAAACTATACAGGGGGAACTTGTTAATGATCTTAAGGCAGCTGGGACCACAGTCACCACAAAAACCACTGGTAACACATTACGCTGTAATGGATTAAAATCCTGCAGTGCCAGCAAGGTCCCCCTGCTCAAGAAGGACCTGGAGAAGGTCATGTGGTCAGATGAGACCAAAATAAAGCTTTTTGGTATCTACTCCACTCGCTGTGTTTGGAGGAAGAACAAGGATGAGCACAACTCCAAGAACACCATTCCAATCGTGAAGCATGAGAGTAGAAACATCATATTTTGCTGGTGCTTTTCTGTTAAGAGGAAAGGCTGACTGCACCGTATTGAAGAGAGGATGGATGGGGTCATGCATCACAAAAATTTGGCCAACAACCTCCATCCCTCAGTAAGAGCACTGAAGATGGGTCAGGGCTGGGACAGGTGTCTTTTATACAGGTAACAAGTTCAAACAGGTGCAATTAATACAGGTAATGAGTGCAGAATAGGAGGACTTCTTAAAGAAAAACTTACAAGTCTATGAGAGTCAGAACTCTTGCTGATTGGTAGGGGATCAAATACTTTTTTCTCTCTGCAAAATGCAAATAAATGTATATATTTTATACAATGTAATTTTCTGGATTTTCTTTTTGATATTCTATCTCTCACTGTTAAAATAAACCTACCCTTAAAATTATAGACTGTTCATATCTTTGTCAGTGGGCAAACTTACAAAATCATCAAGGGATCAAATCATTATTTCCTCCATTGTATTTACAGAAAGTAAAAAAATAAGAAAACCACAAAAAGAAAAACTCACAGGAAAATACTGTACCACGATGTCAAAGTCCAGGAAACCAATAATGAGCCATACAGCCAGTGTTACCACAGAGATAATGACAATGAATGGGACAAAGTAGCCACTCAGTTTATCTGCTAATTGCTGGATGGGTGCCTGAGTAACACAATCAAAACACATTACAGAAATTATACTATTAACTCTTAATGGATGAAAATTGGTGGAGCACCATGCTGTGCTCGTTTGTACGTGTGTGTGTGTGTGTGTGTGTGTGTGTGTGGGGAGGGTAACTCACATTGAAATTATGTGATTTTTCAGTTTTAATTTCATAATATCCACATTTATTTATGATATTTATTATAAAATCATGTTTTTTCTCACCAAAATACTACATGGTTAGTGCATAAGGTTACTGATCACTTGCTCTGTATTTTCAAAATGCAACTATAGCACTAATCATAACAATATTATACATCATACACACTCACTGGCCACTTCATTAGGTACACATGCCTTGTATCCAAACTATCTCCATACCATTATAACATTTTCAAAACATCATAAGAACATCATTTTGAAGTAAAGTTCACATTTTTGTTATGTATTTCTCATTTTTGGTGGAGTGGACATAAAATGGACATAAAATAAATCTGAATGTAATTTGTTTTAAATTTAAGTCCTTTTCTGGTGGTCACAGGATGCTGTTCCTGGACAGTTTTGTTTGGTGCACTACATTTACTCCAGCAGTGACATTGAGGTGTTTAAAAACATCAGCAGCTCTGCAGTGTCTGATCCACTCTAACACATACTAACACACCACCACCACATCAGTGTCACTGCAGTGCTGAGAATAATCCAGCACCCAAATAATATCTGCTCTGTGGGGTCCTGATCACTGAAGAACAGGTGAAAGGAGGATAAAGTATACAGAGAAACAGATGAACTACAGTGTGTAATAGTAGAACTACACAGTGCTCCTGTATGATCAGTGGAGCTGATAACATGGACAGTGAGTGTAGATACATACAAGGTATGTGTAAATGTGGCCAGTGAGTGTAATTCAGCTTTACTTTATACTGTGTCTTTATACCATATAGTTAAACTGCAACATATATGATGTATTTCAACTATACCATATGTCATACACTGTGATATAGTGTATTTTTTTGTTCATCCCTGTGTGTCCCGCTACACTGAGATTATTTGCCTGAAAGTTGTGTCTGTGTTTATAAACTAGTGCCCAAAAGAATCACTTATGATATGAATAATAGTTTTTATTCAACAGTAAAACAAATGAACAGGCATGTATACAGTGTGTATAGTATTTGGTGTATATTGAATATGTGGTGTGTGTGTGTGTGTATTTGTACATAAGATATTACTTTGGATGTCTGTGCCTCTTCCACCAGTCGGACTATCTGGCTGAGTGTGGTGTCTGCTCCTACATGTGTGGCCTCCACTAAAAGAGCCCCGTGAGCATTGATGGAGCCAGCAATGACACAGCTGCCTGGCCTCTTCCTCACCGGCATCGGCTCACCTGTAGCATCACACACACACACACACACACACACACACACATACAGATATAATGACAATATTTTATTAACTGCATTAATGTGGTGTAATGCTGAAGCTGAGTAATACTACACAGAAAGCTAAAATACATTTTACCTGCTTTTCGGTAATTATAAGGACATTCTTTATCCCCAACATATAGATCATTGCAAGGGCACAAAAACACATACACACAATAGGTAATGCTATATTTATGGGGCATTCCACTGTATGTTATTACTGTGTATTACTGTAGTTGAGTTACACCTAAACATCATTAACCAAAAGACAGTCTTACATCTAAACTTTAAACTAACTTTAACCTCAGTAAGCAAAAGACAGTCTTACACCTAAACCTAAACCTTAACTTCAGTAAGCAAAAACACAGTCTTAAACCTTACCTGAGTAACCAGTAAGTCTTTCTGCTTTTCCAAAGCACAAACTGAAATATGACACATCTGGGGATTGAACCAGCACCACAGGAGTTAAATGCACAGGGCACAATGTGGATACTCATTGCACCACTGAGGTTGTGGAATGAGATTTAGCTAAACTGGGTGAAAATGTTCACCACACAATGTACAGCAGGCAGACGTTTTGAGGCAAATGTCCTCAAAACAAACAAAGGGCTCAAGTGTGCCAGGGGTGAGGAGTGAAAATACAGAAACAGTCCCCAGAGGGGACAGAGCTTGCGCCGGGGAATACAGATTTGCAGGCAGCACTGTCAAACCAGCTCAGCTGCAGGCAATCCCAGCTCCTGACTCACATTCAGCAAATCAAAAGAAAAGAGTTCTCCCCAGCAGAGAAGAGACACACAGCCAGGGGATGGTCGTTTACACATATTATTTTAAAGAAAACTTTTGTTTTTTTTGCTATGTTAATCATCCTGTGTTCCCTATATTTACTCGTAGGTTATTTAACAAGTGTTAACCCTCTGCAAAAACATTTGTATAACGCTGCAAAATTTTGTCCTACAAACAAAACAAAACACTCCAGAAACCTTAAACTAAATATATTTTTAGATTCTTGTGAGAGGAGCACAACTAAGCAGAGACACATTTGTGTCAGTGACTCAGACAGCTGTGCTGTGTTTCCTGTCAAATGAATCAAGCTGTCAATTCATATGATAATGACATGGTAGTTCTGGATATACCATTGGTTGGAATGTGTGGAATTTTTAACCAAACAAAGATCTCTCACCTGAGGCGAACCTGAACAACAGACCTCTACCTGAATGTTTCACACCTATCCTATCTCAAAAAGATTCAATTTAGAGTTAGTGGCTGAGTGAAAACAGAGTGTCACCTCACATTTGTTAAGTTTTAGAAATAAAACTACATATCATTTCTAAATACTCTAATGACCAGTATGTAGCCAAGACCTCTGTTTATTCAGTTCTGAGCTCAACAGTCTTGACTACAAATGTTTAGTGTTTTTTTTTTCACAATATATCAGCACATCTGAAAACTTGGAAAGTCTAAGTTTAGAGCAGATTTAATCGACATATAGATTTATGACACTCTTACTGTTTTGACACTGTTGTTGCTGAGTTTGTGCTGAACAAAAGCCTGTGTAACACTTTAGGGAAAAATTATTTTAGATTTTAATTTGTAAATAGTCAAGCAATGTCAGACTACATCAGAGTGTCTGAAATACCCTCAGACTCCAGAGGGTTAATATATTATTGAAAGTGCAGATCCTGAAATTGAAACATGATTCATTGTGCAACCAACTATGTAATTCACTGTGCATGTATGTAGTTACATTTAAATTGTATTTAATTAGTCTCTTACCTGTGATGAGGGATTCATCAGCCATGGAGCTTCCCTCAATTACTTTTCCATCAACAGGGAATTTTCCTCCAGGAACAACCTTCACCACATCTCCTCTCTGCACCAGCTCCACTGAGACCTGCTCCTCACTTAGAAGAAAAAAATAAAGAAGAATTGCAAAGGAATGTAATCCTGTAAAGCCTGAACCATGAAATTATTGTCAGAAATCTCTCATTCTTTGATTCTGGATTTTATTACTCTTGAGATTCAGTTCATGGACAGATGTCCTGACATTTTCTTTAGAATTCTCTGATGTAATTCACAATTCATTGTTCCATCAATGACGACAAGGCCCAGATGCAGCAAAACAGGCCCAAACTATGATACTACCACCACCATGTTTCACAGATGAGCAGTGACTCTCTCCTTAAAACCCTGCCGTGCACACCATTGTGGTTCAGTGTTCTCCTGATGGTGGACTCATGAATATTAACATTAACCAATGTGAGAGAGGCCTTCAGCTGCTTAGAAGTTACCAGTTACCAGAATCCTCAATTATTATTAGAATATTGTAAGATTGTACAATACAAAAATTCAACTTCTGAGAAGTGTGTTCATTTATACACTCAGTACTTGGTTGGGGCTTCTTTACTATTAATTACTGCATTATTGTGGCATAGCATGGCACTAATCAGCTTGTGGCATGGCTGAGATGTTATTGAAGCCCATGTTGCTTTGATAGTGGCCTTCAGCTCATCTGTACTGTCGGGTGTTTATCTTTCTCTTGACAAAACCCCACAGATTCTCTACGGAGATCGGTCCAGAGAGTTTTCAGGCTAATCAATAATCACAGCAATATTGTGGTCAGTAAATCATTTGGTAGTAGTTTCGGCACTGTTGTCACATGCTAAGTCTGTCTGGAAGACCTAGTCATCTTCTTGTCAGCAGATGGAAGAAGGAAGTGCTCTAAAATATCCTAGTTGTGTTGACTTTGGAGTTGATAAAACACACTACACCAACACCAGCAGAACATGACACCTCAAACTATCACAGGCTGTAGAAACTTCACACTGGACTTCAGACATTTGGATTGTGTGTCTCTCCACTCTTCCTCCAGACTCTAGCAGCCTTTTTTGCAAATGAAATGTAAAATGTACTTTGGAGCAATGAGCAACAGTCCAGTTCTTCCTCTTCTTAGTCCAGGTAAGACACTTCTGATGTAGTCTCTGGTTCAGGAGTGTTGATATTAGGACTGCAGTGCACTTTGTAGTTCTACAGTTACAGTCTGTACAGTCCACCTGTTTAACTGTATATTTTGTTAGCCTCCTTTTACCTGTTCTACAATGATTAGGACCTCATAGTCACTGCTGGACAGAGAATAGTTCCTCAAGCAAAAACATCCAGCAAAAAGCATCCTATGACAACCAGTGAAGGACAAGAAACCAACACAACCAACACAAGCTGTGCAGCAATAGATGAGCTACAGTCTGTGACTTTACATCTACACGGTGGACGAACATGGTAAGTGTGTCTAATAGAGTGAAAAGTGAGCTAACAGTGTTTAAAAACTCAGTGTCACTGCAGTGCTGAGAGTGATCCATCACCCAAATAATGCCACTCTGTGATGGTCCTTTGAGGGTTCTGATCATTCAGAAACAGGGTGACAGGAGACTAACAATGTATACAGAGACACAGATGCAGTTCAGCTAGTGATTTCAGTTGCTCACATCTATTAATGATCCAAATGCTTCACTCTTATGTAAGCTATTCTATCTTCAGGGCTGTTGGGTATTTTTAAAGTCATTTTAGCTATGCCTGAGCTGCAGGACACCATAATAATAACTCATACCTGATGATGGAGTTGTCATGGCCTAGTGTCACTATAGTGGCATCTGTGGCCTGGAGGGACATGAGTTTTGCCAACGCCTCTGATGTCTTACTCTACAAGGACACAAGAGCATACTGCATGGTTACAGGGTTCAACACGGAAAGGGGCCAGATACCATTTTATTTTTTTTAATCTAGGCTGCAACACTCCTTATAACATCTGCTTTTATGGGCGGAGCTAATATGAAAAAGTGTGTAAATCTAAATATGTTTGTGAAAACAGTGAAATGGCTGTTTTTTACAGCTTATTGTCCATATAGACTGCATGGAGCATTCTAGGAATGATGCATTTAGAAAAATTTTCAATGTTTACATACATCACCAATCTCATTTATTAGAAAAAAATAAGGACAATTTGGTTTTCAATTACTTCTTTTTCTTCACATCTAAATACTTTTCTGTATAAAGTCATTTAAGCTGATTATGAGGAAAATATGTTGTGCTTTTTAGGGTTTGGCTCAATAGTTATTGATTAAATCCAAGTAAGAATCAAAACATTGCCTCCACAACTCCTGAAAGCCTTTATGATCGTGTTATCATGTAGCTAGTAGCATGACTAAGCATAACAGATAAGAGAGGATGACTTTAACCTTAGACAGAAGTCAAAGAGCGAGACGAGCCCAGAGCAACAACCCACAGTAACAGCAGATGACTCATTCAGATGTCATATACATGTTTCTTTTATACTAGGATAGTATACAGATCACAAGCCTTGCTCTTTATACCAGTCATTCAGCTTCAGTGCACACAGGACAATAAAAATGAAAGCTATATATATGTTTTTGGTCAATTTTGGTTTTGAATTCATGTTTCTCAGTCTACTGTGTCCTTGTGAAAAGAAAGTCATGATAAAGTTATTAAGCCATTCATTTGCACTAAATCATTATTAATGTGTAATTCAAATAATTAGTTCACACAATATATGCTGAATACACCATCATGTTATTTTGCCACTCTAAATTAAGTGTGAATGAATTGTTTTGAACAAAAAAAAGATTAAATGATTCCTGTAAACACATTTATGTGATTGAAGAGCACTAATTAGTACAAATGAGTGGTTTGCTAGGAATGGATTACATAATGATTAAGGTATGTGAGAAAGGGAAAGTTCTGCTTATGCACCGAACAGCAGTTCAGAATACCCAGCCTTCTTGGAGTTTTTAGAGGGGGTGCTGGAAAGCGCTCCCTCTGGGGACTCCATTGTTCTGCTGGGGGACTTCAACGCTCACGTGGGCACTGACAGTGTGACCTGGAGAGGCGTGATTGGGAAGAACGGCCTCCCCAATCTGAACCTGAGTGATGTTCAGTTACTGGATTTCTGTGCTCGTCACAGTTTATCCATAACTAACACCATGTTCAAGCACAAGGGTGCCCATAAGTGCACGTGGTGCCAGGACACCCTAGGCCAAAGGTCAATGATTGACTTTATAATCATATCATTGGACTTACGGCCATGTGTCTTGGGCACTCAGGTGAAGAGAGGGGCAGAGCTGTCAACTGATCACAACCTGGTGCTGAGTTGGAACAGATGGCAGTGGAAGATGCCGGACAGACCTGGCAGGCCCAAACGTGTATTAAGGATTTGCTGGGAACGTTTGGCAAAGGAACCTGTCAGAGAGATTTTCAACTCCCACATCCGGCAGAGCTTCAGCCACATTCCGTGGGAGGCAGGGGACATAGAGTCTGAATGGGCTGTGTTTCGGGCTGCAGATCGGAGCTGTGGCCGCAAGGTGGTTGGTGCTTGTCGGGTGGTAATCCTTGTACCCGGTGGTGGACACCCCAGGTGAGGGAGGCTGTCAAACTCAAAAAAGAGTCCTATCTGGCCTGGTTGTCTTGTGGGACTCCAGAGGCAGCCGACAAGTACCGAAGGGCCAAGTGAGCTGCAGCTTCAGCTGTTGCTGAAGCAAAAACACGGATGTGGGAGGAGTTTGGTGAGGCCATGGAAAATGACTATCGAACGGCTCCTCAAAGATTCTGGCAAACAGTCAAGCGGCTCAGGAGGGGGAAACAGTTTCCTACCAACACTGTTTACAGTGCTGGTGGAGAGTTGTTGACCTCAACTGGGGACATCATTGGCCGTTGGAAGGAATACTTTGAGGACCTTCTCAATCCCACCTGCACATCTTCAAGAGAAGAAGCAGAGTCTGGGGATCTTGGAGGTGACTCATTCATCACTCAGGCTGAAGTGGATGATGTAGTCAAAAATCTATTCGGTGGCAAGGGCCCAGGGGTGGATGAGATCCGTCCTGGGTTTCTCAAGGCTCTGGATGTTGCAGGGCTGTCTTGGTTGACACGTCTTTGCAACATCGCGTGGACTTCGGGGGCGATGCCCCTGGATTGGCAAACGGGTGTGGTGGTCCCTATTTTCAAGAAAGGGGACCGGAGGGTGTGTTCCAACTACAGGGGGATCACACTTCTCAGCCTCCCTGATAAAGTCTATTCAGGGGTACTGGAGAAGAAAGTCCAACTGATAGTCGAATCTCGGATTCAAGAGGAACAGTGTGGGTTCCGTCCCGGTCGTGGAACACTGGACCAGCTCTTTACCCTTGATAGGGTCCTAGAGGGTTCATGGGAGTTTGCTCAACCAATCTACTTGTGCTTTGTGGATTTGGAGAAGGCATTGGACAGTGTCCCTTGGGGTATCCTGTGGGGTATGGGATACGAGGCTCTTTGCTAAAGGCTATTCAGTCCCTATACAAGCGAAGTAGGAGCTTGGTTTGCACTGCCGGCAGTAAGTCAGACTGGTTCCCAGTTGAGGTTGGACTCCGCCAGGGCTGCCCTTTGTTACCGATTCTGTTCATAATTTTTATGGATAGAATTTCTTGGCGTAGCCAAGTGGTGGAAGGTGTTCAGTTTGGTGGCCTCCAGATTCCATGTCTGCTTTTTGCAGATGATGTGGTCCTGCTGGCTTCATCAGAACAGGACCTCCAGCTCTCACTGGACCAGTTTGCAGCTGAGTGTGAAGCAGCCAGGATGAGAATCAGTACCTCCAAATCTGAGACCATGGTACTCAGCCGGAAAAAGGTGGATTGCTCTCTCCAGGTTGGGAGGGTGTCCTTGCCTCAAGTGGAGGACTTTTAACTATCTCGGGGTCTTGTTCACGAGTGAGGGTAAGAGGGAGCGGGAGATTGACAGGCGGATCAGTTCAGCAGCCACAGTGATGCGGGCTCTGTGCCGGTCTGTCTTGGTGAAGAGAGAGTTGAGTCAGAAGGCAAAGCTCTCTGTTTACCGGTCAGTTTATGTTCCAACCCTCACCTATGGTCATGAGCTTTGGGTAATGACCGAAAGAATGAGACTGCGAATACAAGTGGTTGAAATGAGCTTTCTTCGTAAGGTGTCTGGGCTCTCTCTTAGAGATCGGACATCCAAAGAAGGACTCGGAGTAGAGTCACTGCTCCTCCATGTCGAGAGGAGCCAGTTGAGGTGGTTCGGGCACCTGGTAAGGATGCCTCCTGGGCGCCTCCCGGGTGAGGTGTTCCGGGCATGTCCAGCTGGGAGGAGACCCCGGGGAAGACCCAGGACATGCTGGAGAGATTACATCTCTCAGCTGGCCTGGGAACGCCTTGGAATCCTCCCATATGAGCTGGAAGAGGTGGCTGGGGAGAGGGACGTCTGGTCTTCTTTGCTTGGGTTGTTACCCCCGCGACCCGAATACGGATAAGCGGAAGATAATGGATGGATGAATGGATGGATGGATGGAGAAAGGGAAAGTGGAGGAGAAACTTGTGAAGTTGGGCTGGAGTTCTGACCGGTTTGGCTGATGGAGCCTGAAGCCAGACCTCCTCCTTTTTGAATGGCAGATGAGTGAGAAGAGAAGTTGAGTTAGAAGTTCTGAATAGTCAGAAGAACTGGTGGAGGTGCAAAGTTTTTTGTCATGAGGGGTAGGTAGAATGGAAGGGCATGAATGAATGAGAGGTGGAGTTATATGGTCCGCCTCCCAAATGTCTGTTATTACATAACATCATTTATAAAAACATAACTTTAGCATGACTTCAGTATACTGTTTTACAGAGGTTGGAATTGTAACAACACTGCCTCCCATTTGGGTGACTGGGGTTCAATGCCCCCCCACACACACTATACCAATAAGAGTCACTGAGCAAGACTCCAAACTCTACAGTCACTTATAAATGTAACATGACTGAGTTGTCACTCTGGATAAGAATGTCTGCTAAATAAACGTTTTAAGGTGTGTCTGCACTATTATTGTATGTACAACATGACTGTATGATACATTGTTTAAATTCATTATTAAAGTTTGTAGTTTTTCTACATTAGACAATGCTTTCAGTACATGGTTATAAGAGAAGAGATGAAGGACTGAAAGAGTGGACTGAACTATTGCTGAAGGAATATAGGACTAAGAGACAAGAATGAGGTATGGAGGAAAAGGAGTGGTGGTGGGTACAGAAGCAGAAGGTAGAGATGATAAATTATAGTGCATTAAATTGGAAACAGGAAGAGCTTCAGGCATTAGCCTCAAACTTTACTTCATAACTCAATATTATCTGCTTCAGATCTTCACTTTTTAAACACACGTCCATACTTTATGGAATTATAATAATAAACAAAGTGTTTACTGCTTGTTGTCATGATCTCAGATGTTTCAGATGTAACCAAATGACCCTCAGTCACATGAATCAGATGAACCTTCACCCACAATCATAATAGTGCTGATTCTAAACCTAACTTTAACCCTGGTCCTCACTCTAATGCTGGTCTTAAACCTAACCTGACCCTAATCCCAACCTTAATCAATCCAAAACTTGAACCTAAACCAAACCCTAACCCTGATCCTAACACTAAAGCAGATTTTATACCAAACCCTAATGTAGGCCTAACTCTAATACTGGTTCTAAACCTGACCTAAACCCTGGTCCTAATGCTAATGCGAGACTTAAACCTAACCTAACTCTAATGCTCTTAAGTATTTACTTTCAGCAGATAAGTGTAAGTTTAATCAATTTAATGCCAAATCAAGCTGTTGATAACTCACTGCCAAGCACATTACAAACACAGTATGTTGCAGAGTAACTGTAATATGGCATTTTCCCTATAATGTGTACACAGTTAAATCAAACTCTAATAGTGTTAATTTAACACTGGCAGATTTACTGTGTAGCTCTAGTGCACAGCAGGTGGAGAGGAACTGAAAGCCTGTAACATGGAAGGCATGGACATGCTGTTCTCTGCTCTGTCACAAACCTCACAGCTCTATACACTGCTTGTTCATGCATATAAACTATCATTTAAATATGTCTCCAGATTTTAAAGCAATTTAAAAATTTGGCTCAAGTCCAGATCATGTTTCCTAGTGACATATTTCCAGGAGCTCCCGGACATTCTTCTGTTACCTTGGCAATGTGTTCCAGCCAGCGTCCAAGGGCAATGAAAACAAACAGCATAGGAGGCGTATCGAAAAATGTGACTGGACTTTGTTTGGCGCCCTCACTCATGGCTACCACCAGCACAATGCACGAGTACACGTAGGAGATAGTGGTGGCCAGGACAATCAGCACATCCATGTTAGCCACTCCGTGTCTCAGGGCACGGTAGGCCTGGATGTAGAAATACCGGCCTCCAAAAATCTAAAGTGTAGAGACAGACAGACAGACAGAGATCAGATAAGGCCAAAGTTTAGGTTTTTAGGTAAGTTTTTAATATATATATTATATATTATGTTATATTTAATACTTTATCACAGTGGAGTTTACAGTTTGATGGACTACAATACCCAGAGAGATACACACAGCAGTACAGTACATCATCAAAACATGTTACACTCATAACAGCATATATCAGCAGTGTGAGTGTAAATGAAGACTGACAAAAAAAACCCAATAAATATACATTAAAAATTATGGTGTAAAGCATCACACCAAAACATTGTTCTCTTGAAGACAGGTGAGTAATGTAAGAAATGTTTTATTAGCTCAGTAACTGTAATGTGATTTCATTCATTTTAACTGTAATACTTTACTTACAGGACTAAATTAGTCACCTTACTGTAACACTCTACCATCTCGTTTGTAATATTCAAATTTGCTCTGCATAAACGTTCATATCAACAGTGATTCCACATTATTAAGGTCACAACAGCTGCACCTATAATAGTGCTTAACTGATATGGGTTTTTACCATGACTGCCAATTTTTAGAGAGCTAATGGCTGACATACAGTAACATGCAAAAGTTTGGGCACCCCTATTAAAATACCCGGTTTTTATGATTTAGAAAAATCAGACCAAGATGAATAATTTCAGCACTTTTTCCACGTTTAATGTCACCTGTGATCTGTACAAATCCACTGAAAAATAAACTGACATCTTTTATGGCAGAAAAAATCAAAATAAGGAACTAAAATAATTTGGTTGCATAAATATGGACACCCTTAAACTAAATGTTGAAGTGAACTTTGAATTTATGACAATGTTCAGACAACAGGACTTTTATCAGCATGGCACATTTTCATTGGCAATTTTTGCCCACTTTTCCTTGCAAAAGTGCTCCAAATCAGGCAGATTGTCAGGGCATCTCTTATGTACATTCTCTGCAGGTCAACCCACAGATTTTCACTTGGGTTCAGGTCTGGGCTCTGGCTCCAAAACTTTGATCTTCTCCTGGCAAAGCCAGTCTTTTTTAATGTTGAGATATTCTTTGGGTTGTTGTCATGCTGAAAGCTGACATTTCTAATTTTTTGTGCAAAAATTTACTTGTATTTAGAACTGCTCATAATTCCCTTCACCTTGATTAGTCGAGGCATGGAAGGCATGGAGCATTTGAAACTGCTCATAATACTCTCCACCTTGACTAAAGCCCCAGTTCCAGATGCAGAAAAACAGTCCAAAGCATAATGCTGCCTCCACCATACTTCACTGTGGGAGTGGTGTTCTTTTCAAAATGCTCAGTTCAGCTTGGTCAAATTTTTTAAAATCACAAAACCTGACATGTGAACAAGTGTGCCCAAACTTTTGCGTGCCACTGTATATTGTTGTTGTTGTTTTTTGTTGCATTTGTTAAAATATAAAAATAATAAATAAAATACGGTGGCAAATTAAACAATAGAATACATTTGAAAAAGTTCATTGTTGCTCATAATTTCATTCAAAAAGGTAAACTGTCATATTTTACTCATTAAACATAAAGTGTCATATTGACTTATAACTCATTCAAATTCAGAATCTCAGAATTGAGAATCTCAAACCATATGAACAAAAATGCTTGAAATGTCTCTTTATGTGTAATGAATATAAAATATGGCATTAATATATGACAATATTTACCTATTTAAATTAAATTATGAACAAAATAAATGTTTTCACAATATTCTAACTTTTGGTGACACACTCATAACTGCTTATGTCAGATGAAAGGATAAGTTTATCTGTCATGTCTTCATCTGCCTATAAGAGTGGTGAAACTGACACTAGGGGGAGCTCTAACATTGTTCTAGAGCAGTTACACTGATTAAGCTGTCTGTAGATGTGCCTGTAAATGTATAGCACATAGAGGCTTGTGAGCATAGCCAGATTATTTAAAAATAATCAGCTGACACAGATTATTTAAACATAGCAATAAGCAACCCAATTAATCAGCTGATTGATTAATCACTAACTATATAGCACTGGGATGAAAGCAGGGGTGTATGAATGTGCTGACACTCTACCTGAACAGGTGTGCAGAGCAGAAAGAAGGCCAGATTGATGATGGAAAGTCCAGGGAGGACATTTTGCTCTTCTGGCATTGAGCCTCCATGTTCAGAGTGCTGACTGTCCATCACGATCATATAAATCATCAGACCCATCACAGGGATACCAAACACGAGACTAAAGAGGAAAGAGTGCCTCCACCTGCACACAGAAGGTAAAATCAGTCTACCAGTCCAACTGTCGTGTAAAGGTACATTTCATTCCACATTCTGTATTTATTTGTATTCTAGCATTTCAGAGCTGCACAATCAACTATATAAACAACTGTACTGTAAATGCTCTGTAGCTGCATATTCTGACTACATCATTAAAGGAGCAATTAGTCGATTTTACCAACAAAAAGTACCAAACGATATTTATGAATGTGGTTAAACATGGGGCAGCCCATGGTTTAGTAGACAAACACTGTTATATCCAGGCCACTAGGTGTCAGTATAATGGCACTTTCATAACATTAAGAAGAATCATTGGAGAAAATCACTAATTGCTCCTTTAACCCCTTGGAGTCTGAGGGTATTTCAGACACTCTGATGTAGTCTGACATGGCTTGACTATTTATAAATCACACCAACCTAAAATGATTTTTTTTTTCAAAGTGTTACACAGGCTTTTGTTCATCACAAACTCAGCAACAACAGTGTCAGAACAGTAAGAGTGTCATAAGTCTATATTCTGATTAAATCTGCTCTAAACTTAGACCAAAACATGTTTTCAGATGTGCTGATATTGTGAAAACACACTCTAAACATTTCTAGCCAAGACTTTTGAGCTCAGAACTGAATAAACAGAGGTGTTGACTACACACTGATAATTACAGTTTTTAGACATTGTATGTGTTTTTATTTCTAAAGCTTAACTAATATGAGTTGACACTGTTTTCCTCAGTCACTAACTCTACGTGTGAAACATTCAGGACAGGTCTATTGTTCAACCTCAGCTGAGGTGAGAGGCTGTTGTTTGGTAAATATTCCACACATTCTACAGCCGGTAATCCAAAAAATGGAATGACCAGAATTACCATGTCATTATCATATGAATGACAGATCATGTCTTTTGGGGAGAAAATATGCGCAGTTTGTCTGAGTCGCTCTCACAAATGTGTCTCTGCTTATTTAAGCTCCTCTCACAATAATCTAAAAATATATGTTGATTCAAGACATATATTTGAAAAGTAAACCCTTTAAGGTTTCGGGGTATGTTTAGTTTTGTTTCTAGGATAAAATCTCGCAGAGTTATATAAGTGTTTAAGCAGGATTTAGGTTTTTCTGTAAAAGGCGGGTCTGCTGACTCCAAAGGGTAAAACAAGGACAGAAGTAGAATAAGAGATACTTGCTGCCGTATCTCCTCCTGATGATCCAAACCTTCATTCTTTCTCAAACCATCATTCTTAATTAATGACACTCCAAACCCCAGACCCTGCAGTAGAGAGAGAGAGAGAGAAAGCGAGAGAGAGAGAGAGCGAGAGAGAGAGAGAAAGAAAGAGAGAGAGACAGACAGAGAGAGAGAGAGAGACAGACAGAGAGAGAGAGAGACAGACAGAGAGAGAGAGAGAGACA
>BRDA01089770.1:4717-26398 GCA_036984385.1 Crenuchus spilurus
CAAAAAAAAAAAAAAAAAAAAAAAACCCTCTGAGGTGTCCTCTTTTTTGTCTTCTTAGATCTGATCACCCTAGATATACATCTCCATCACCTTCATTTAATCAGTGCACAGCTAAAGAAGCATCAGAATGTTTTTGGTGATGGACTACATCTAGGGTCTAAGACAGGGGTGCACAATGTCAATCGCAATCTACCGATTGCAAAGATAGTGTGGTATCGCATGGCATTTTAAAAAATAGACGTCAGCCTGTTATCCGTCCTCGCTATAAAACATCTCACTTGATTGTCATACTGGTTGAGCAATAGGACCCAGCAGGATTCTAAGCTGCTCAATCTGAAAATCCTGTTTCACTTTAGACCGCCCACAAGCTCATTCGATTGGTTCTGCTATTTCTTGCTAATGTGTGATTGACCATCTCCGCTATCACTTCATAAAATAGCATCTGGACTTGTAAACGGTGATTTTCAAGTTGGCCAGCAGTCCGTGTTCACTTGTCACTGTAAGTTCTTAACATGTATGTTTGTTCTGTCTGTGTAAGAAACCTAAAACTGACCATTTCCATACAGAGTGGAGGAGGACTTTTTTACTGTCATTTTTGAAGTGTGTTTGTCTTGACTGCATTATTTGGCTTCAGCCTTTTCACACGTGAAGATCATTAAGTCCAAGTATCGTATGATCATTTGGAGGTTTGCTTGAGGCTGGCAGACTATGCATCCCTGACTGATTCCATTCAGTGCAAGTCATCAGAGTAAAATAGGCTAATGACAAAACATGTACACAGTTGTATTGTGCAATATGGGTTCATGTAGTTATTCAAGGTACACCAGCATACATTGTACACATAAACTGTCAATATATTTATAAATAAATATGTCGCATTTTTATATTAGCTAAATCATTTTGACTTAGTCATTAGATGAGTAGCTCGCAGGCTGAAAAAGTGTGTGCACCCCTGATCTAAGATAAGGGGAGCATTTTGTCCATGTGATTTAACGCTGAACTTCTCCTTTAAATTTGAACCAAACATGTTTAAAAGCACGTCTCCTTTGTTGGTAGTTTTTTTGCTTGTGTTTTTGGGTTCGTAGAGAGCAATCGCTGAGGCAAAACAATGCTGGCAGAAAGGGGCAGTGGAGAACGCAGAGAGAGAGCAAAGGATTTAGGGAGGAGGGGATGAAAGTAAAAGCTTCTGTAAGAGGATAAGACATGCTGGAGTGGAAGAGGGTCCCAGAGCACTGCACAAGAAAGAACAAGAAGAAAGAGCAGTGGAGATGCTGCAGTTTGGGTTTGGTTCAAAATGTTGTAGAGGGCAAATGTCTGTGTGGAGACAAATAGAAGAATCTTCTGCTTTTCTCATTGCTTTTAACCCCTTAACCTATTAATGCATGTTTACTTCTCCAAACATATGTATATTAGTAACTCTTCTAATTGAAATCAGTTCAACTGTATTGTCATTATATTAATACATAGTAAATATGCCAGAGTGAAATCAACACTATTAGAGTTAAATTAACACTGAGAGTGTTAAATTTTGACACCCTTAGTGTTAATTTAACTCCAGTAGTGTTGATTTAACACTGGCATATTTACTCTGTAGATGGCGGTACAGAACAAAGGAACACTGTTGGGTTAGATCTCCAGTGCAGTAATATATAAGGACATAGAATAGTACGGTAAGGATGGAGACAAAGCACAAGACAAGGTGCATAAACAGCAAGTACAATATACAATAAATACAATAAGTGTATGTCCAGATATGTGCATGAGGGACTTTAGTTTAGGTTTTTTTGGGTTTAGTATGTTGACGTAGATGAGGTGTGGTGTTTAGAAACAGCATCACAAATGATATTTTAACAAAGTGTACAGTGCTAATAATGAATATAGCAGCTTCAAGGACAGCAGCGTGAGATGATATTAGAGTATTCTGCTAACAGCAGATGGCTCAAAAATAGAGGACTTAGTAGAGAAACAGCTTAGGTACAGTAGAGGAGTACAGTACACTTTTAAAAGTGTGAGTATACAGTTTCTGAGCTGAGAGTACACATGATGAGTGAAATAAAAGAATCAGAGTGATAATACAAATTGACCTAAAATCTACACTGTAAGGATTCAAGGATTCAATGAGACTTTATTGTCATTCGCATCACATGTAGTACATGAGTTGGAACGAAATTACATTCCCAAGGTCCCAGTTTTACCCAGTGCAATAGTTTGATATAAATATAAAAAGTCTTTATGGATATATACAGATATACAGATATAGTATAGACTATACAGATGTAGATGTAGACTATACAATGTAAATATAGACTGTACACTATGCAGAGCAGTATGTTATATCAGCAGTAATTTAGACGGTACAATGTCCAGAATATTGAGCATGGCATGGGGAGATTAGCAGCAATTTTTATGAATGAGTGGATAAAGAATAAATATTAACAGCATACAGTTAAAGTTAAAGTAACCAAGTGTAATAAAGTGTTGGTGCGGTGTGTGTTCTTAAGTGGAGTTAAGAGTCTAACAGCCTCAAAAATGAAGCTGTTCCTCATTCTGGTGGTTCTACACTTTATGGACCGCAGCCTCATGCCAGAGGGGAGCGGGACAAAAAGTGAGTGTGGTGGGTGGGTGGGGTCCTTCATGATGCAGGTGGCCCTTTTTCTGCATCTGGACGTGTAGATGTAAACATAATAAATAACCACAAGTACCATAATAAATAATAACAAACAATAACTACTACTACTACTATTAATAATAATAATAAAATAATAATAATAATAATAATACAATAATAAATAAACAAATAAACTAATAAATAATTAATAATAATTAATAATAATAATAATAATAATAATAATAATAATAATAATAACAATAATAATAATACGTTTTTTTATTGTCCAATGAATGATCAAAAAAGTGTTGCTCTTTGGTCGCTCAGGAAACAAACTAATAGACTAATATGAACTAGGAGACTTCTATCTCATTTAAACATTATAATTGTCATTTACAGCTTGAGAACTGAGAACCCTCTAATTCCTGGATGAGAAATTATTCTTAGGTCCATTTCTCAGGAGTCTTTCATTGCATGGTAAGACTTTAAATATACAAACTGAATATTACAAATGTTCAAATCCATTTATTACATCCAGCTGGTTGCTGGCTTTCTTAAGGACTCTGGGATGGGAAGACATTACATTTATGCCCCTGAACTGCACAGTCAGGCTCTGCTGGTAACACACTGTAATTTCCAGGGTTACCATATTCTTCTGTGCCCTAAATCTTCTCTTTCAATCGCTGGTCTCCTCTCTTATTGTTAGCCAGAGATGTTCTTTCTTTATTGCTTCCATGGGGGATTTGTGGGTGTGTATGTATGGGTGAGTGTGTGTGAGAGCTGCAGCCTGTAAAACTGAGATCCTGGCATAATTCCAGGCATGCTGTGGTATGGTGGCTCTCCCTCAGTGTGGCTCATTGTAGGCCATTGCAAGTTGTCCCTAATTCTGTGGTTGATTCTCCACTGTAGGCCCCCTCAAGTGGCACCTGGGAGATGTAGAGCAGTCCCCCCAAGATAGTGTTGCATCAGTTATCAGTTATGTGGTGTTTGAGACCTCATTAGTGCTGAATATGTCTCTGGATTTTTCTTCAGCTTGTTGTCCAGCAAGTTGTTTATGTTAATTTCAGGGTGTCATTTCCTGCTCTCTCATCCTGGTTCAGTGGGTAGCACCGGACTTCGCAGCCCACACCCTGGTTTGAATGCCCAGTAGCAGAATTGACACTTTTTTGTTTTTCTTTCTTTCTTTATCTGCTTTGTTGCGCCTCTATTTTCACTTGGTGTCCAACCCAGTGCCTTTTAGTTTTGGGTTTTTCTAAAGTCTGAAATTATACCTCCCCTCACACCATCTGGTTTGCTAGTGGTGCTGTGACATGTAATGCATCTTTGTTGTTAAGACCACACGTGTTGAAACTTTTTGCCACCAAAAGAGAACAAAATAAACACGATTCACAAAAAGAGAAAGAGGTACAGGGGTTCAGACCACAATAATTTATTAGTAGGTGTAGGGCCTCCTTTTGCGGCCAATACAGCTTCAATACGTCTTGGGAATGACATATACAAGTCCTGCACAGTGGTCAGAGGGATTTTAAGCCATTCTTCTTGCAGGATAGTGGTCAGGTCACTACGTGATGCTGGTGGAGGAAACCGTTTCCTGACTCGCTCCTCCAAAACACCCCAAAGTGGCTCAATAATATTTAGACACAAAGACTTGCTGTCTTGGTCACAGATGCGCCAGCAAGACGTGCAGCAACAATTTGTCCTCTTTTGAACTCTGGTATGTCACCATAATGTTGTGTGCATTGTAATATACTATATAACTGTGCTCTTACCTGCTAACTGAACCTTCACACTCTGCTCTTACTGGTGCAATGTGACATTAATGAAGATTGGCCACCAGACTGGTCCAATTTAGCCATGAAACCTCCCACACTAACATGACAGTGTTTCAGTTTCATTGTCTAACCCCTGTATAACCCTTTTGGTTAGAGGCTAAACTACTATCTAGTTGTCTTGTACTTGTTCATGTGTAATAACAAAGTTGAATCTAAGACAATGGATGAAAGGAAGGATGTTTTGCCTTGTCTGTGTATATACAAAAAAATGGGAAATTTTGAATCAGCAGTTACAAAATAAAAGGCCCCATGGTTAAAATGGCTCTTCAGAAAGATGAGAATGAGCTGAGGATTAGCTTCTGTATAGAACAACTGAGCAGACACAAAAAAATATACACACTTACAGCCATATTCACATTTTCACTTGTTCTGGTTAAACCCCTGCATGGCCTGCACTACCCTCTCCTGCTGTTTTATTTCTGAACCTGCTTGTGGTTGTTATCTGTAAACTCGGTGGCAAATCGCTGTGAGGCTCTGCTGTAAATGTAAATGGATTTGGTAATTGCTATCTTTTAGGGTGGAACTTTTCATCAACCTCGTTTGAAATATGAACTGGGCTTAATGCGAATTCCACACCCTGAATGTGCTGTGAATTACTGAAGTTTACTCATTAAGGCTAAGCATTCACAGCCTTTTATGCTAAAGCTAAGGCATAAAACTCACTCTCCATTATGACCGACTTTCATCTCTGTTTATGAGTCTATGGAGAGAAGGCTCTGAAAAATAAATAACACATCACTGCTTCTCAGATAAACAATTACACATAATTTATAATGTTAATTACTCCAGATTTAAATGGTCAATGGAAAAGTTTGTGATATATTACTATTAACCGGCAGCAGTTAGAACAGCTTTAAAAATGAATGAATAAACAAGGTCACCTTGTGGATGCAGTTACAGACTGTAGTACATGTTGATGTATCATTAATGGTTGATTTCTGACCACAGAGCTGCTCTTGTCTGGATATTTTTGTGTAGCACTGACGTGTAAAAACTCAATGTCTGATACACTCTTAACTATACCACACACACTACCATGATACTAACATATCAGTGTCACTGCTGTGCTGAGAATAGTCCACCACCCAAATAATATCTGGACAACAGAGCGCCTGTGGTCAAATACTGCCCAATGATTCTTGGGTAGAGTGGTTGATGAACTGCAACCACTAATGAGCTAGAGTCTGGAATTGTATACCAATATATTGGACAAACAAAGTAGGAGTTTCTAATAGTGACTAATGAGTGAAAGGAACAAAGAATAGGTTTCTTATATAGTGGCCAGTTAAGCACAAGGCCAGGGTTTCTAATAAAGTAGACAGTGAGTGCACAAACAGTGGACACATAATGTATGTGTACTGAAGGTTTCTTATAAAGTGAGTGTACATACAAAAATGTGAATGTATACTAATAATAGTGAGTACTTGCTTGTATAAGTCAATGGGAAAAATGTTCAGCTCAGTACAAAAATCTGCTCTAGCAAATTTTGTGTCATTTTAATGTAGCGTCTAATATATCAGCATGCCACAAAATCTGGCTGTTATGTTGAAAACTAAATGATAACAGTACCAGATGCCTTAAAGCAGTAACTGGCAAGTCAGGTAGTACATCAAACCTAATGAAACATATGATACCACATTGAATTAATCTCCTTCTGTACAGCTGAATTTTCTGACTACAAGAGAAATGGCATTCTTTCCCTGGAGATGTCAGTCTCATCACTATCCCACACTGCAACCAGATACAGCAGAATACTTCAGCACCTCTGACTATTTTAAGATAAAAAAACATATCTACTTTTTCTTGCTTTGTCATTGTAAAAAAAAAAAAACATGAGCCTTCAGCTAACTTACAGCTATGTCACAGTACTCTATGATTTGGTTTTGCAATATCTAAACAGGCCAAGTAACCTATTTGCCTCTGTAATTTGACCTCTGGTTGGTTGCCAGAAATCTCCTTGATTCCTATAATACATATTAGTTTCTATTTGAGGATAAGTGTTCCTTTCACTTTTTATCTAAATGATCTACAAATGCAAATGTTATAAATAGCTCTATGATAAAATACAGCTACACCACTCACATATGGGTCAGTGGGATACACCAGTTTATACACACCTGCTCATGGTTACACTAAACTTCTTTTCATGGTCACATGGCCTGTGCTGAAAAATAACAAAAAAGAGCACCAGTTTCA
Source organism: Crenuchus spilurus (assembly GCA_036984385.1). Lineage (NCBI taxonomy): Eukaryota > Metazoa > Chordata > Actinopteri > Characiformes > Crenuchidae > Crenuchus > Crenuchus spilurus. The sequence goes on from BRDA01089770.1 coordinate 11,354, forward strand.
ACAAATGCTTGTTTTTCTAGTGACCTGTATACTATTTTCCATGTTTCAGTGTGAACCTCCTTCCATTTGCTGCATCCTTGGCGCTGCCCCGTCTCCGTGTGCTCTCTGTTTGTTTATGTTTTCCACGTGACTTGTTCATTTCATGTCTCCATTCCCAGTTATGTCACAGCATTGAACAGCCCTCTCATTACATGTTAATCATACTTTGCTCTTTAGCTCCCTCACGTTACCAAAGTCTTTGTGAGTCAATGTCACCACGTCATGTTTTGTCACCACGTTTATGTATATCTTGATTTGCCACAGCCACAGTCTTTTAAGTGTATTGAATAAAGCCTGTTTGTTTTATGGAATCCTGCTGCAATCTGTCTCCTCCAGAACTCTCCATACTGACAGATTTGTCTGACTTCTGTGAACCCCCATCCCAGCCCCACCTCATTCCTGCCACGTTTTTTTGGTTGATGTGTCTCCTTGTGCTCTCTGTTTGTTTATGTCTTCCACGTGTCTTGTCCATGTCATGTCTCCACCACCAGTCACGTCACATCATTGTACAACCCTACCATCTCATTACATGTCAATCATTGTTTATTTCCCTTGCATTTCTAACCTTTGTGAGTCCCTGTATATCACCAGCATCATGTTTGTCTTCATGCCAAAGTTCTGTCTTTGTCAGGTCCAGTTTAATTTCTCAGCCACAGTGTTAGTTTGAGTTTTGTCAGTAAAGCCTCATGTTTTGGAACCCTTCTGCATCCAATTTCCTCCATCCCACACAGATTCTGACAATCAGTTACCTAACCCATTTTTCATTAATCATGACCAGTGTAACTTTTTATACTGATAGTAAGTCATGTACCGTTTTCCACTGATGGTGACCATCGTACTAGCATTCAGACAGGAAACAGATTCCCTCTCAGAACAACAACATCAGTATCAGTATCAGTATCAGTTTATTTAAAAGGGGAAAATGCAATTTCATAAAACACATGATTTCACATGGTTAAAAAAGCCAGAATTAGCCAGAAGGCTAGTTTTCATCTGTAGTCCCCTGGCCATGATGTAAAAAGGCAATAAAAAGCAAAACAAACAACAAAACAATACAAATACAATATAATACAAAATACTTACAACACGTACTAAACATCCATATTGTTCTTGCTCTGCAATCAGATAACCAGATAAAAAGCAAAACACTTAGCATCACAATGGTCTTAGCACTGATGGTAGTTGTTGCCAACTTCATACGGTATCTCCCTCACTTCAGAAATCCAGTCTAAGCCCATGGCTCCTTTGATAGGCTCCAGGAGAAAAATGATACATGCTTTTATGTTTGTTTGTCTGTCTCACTAAATTGATCAGCCAATGGGGAATCTGTATGCCTCTGCTTTATCCTCTACTTTTGTGCTACACTGGATACATGAAGGAGCCATGACTGATGAGAATAAACAAACCGTTCTGCTTCCCAGGACCTCTCGGGGCATTCTGTATCTCACAGTAGATTCACATGGAGTACATTCTACCCACTGAGATATCAGTCATATTGTTACTGAGAGTTTGTAGTCATAAGAAGCAGAATGGTCAGGAGAGCAGGAAAGTGGACTGTAGGGTTTTTTCCAGCAGAGCAAAATGGAAAAGCCTTATAGAAATAGTGGACAGTTCCGCTTTGTTCTGAGTCCAAATATGTACACACACTTTGCCCTGAAGTATCCAGGTGCTCCAGAAAGGTGAAACAAGACTATATTGTAACAAAAACACACATATACACTGTGGCTGTGGCAACACTGTATGACAGACAACGACTGAAACATTGGGAGGGTATATAAAGCAAACTTAATCACAGGGAAAATACAAGCAGGGCTGTGAGCAGACAAGAGACAGGTGTAAGCAATGATACAAAACGTGACCTGGCTGTGGGTGGAGACATTATATGGTTTTAGACAAGTACAGAACACACAGTGCGGCACAGTGGCTTAGTGGTTAGCACGTTTGCCTCTCAACGCTGAGGTCTTGGGTTCGAGTCCGTATCTGAGCGGAGTTTCCATGTTCTCCCCGTGTCTGCATGGGTTTCCTCCGGGGTCTCCGGTTTCCTCCCACAGTCCAAAAACATGGTGATCAGGTGGATTGGATACTCTAAAATTACCCTGGTGTGTATGAATGTATGTATGTATGTATGTTGCCCAGATATGGTTGGCACTCTGTCCTGGGTGATCCCCCTAGTGCTCGATGCAGTCCTCCAGGTGGACGGTTGCTTCCGGTTGAGAGTACGCTGTGCGCGATTGGCTGCCGCTTCTCACCGGTGTGTGTAAATGGAGTGTGTTGATTGTAAAGCGTCCTTGGGTGTCTAGAAAGGCCCTATATAAGTATAATGTGTATGTATGTATGTACGTACAGTGAAAGGACAGCGCAAGGAAAAAATGTAAACACACATGTGAACAAAAGCATGAACGGGGCAGGGGGCATAGCCAGGGACGAGGCAGGGTCATAGGGCTTCAATTTTAACTTCATTATTTTAGAACAGGAGCTATGAGTTAACACACACATTACACTAAATCACTCTGATGACTTTGTGAAACCTTAATAAACATCTGGATGTGGTTTGAGTAGATTAAGAGAAGGTTTGGTGATGTATGTATTTGTAGAGACAAAACAAAATATGTAAATATGATTTATCAGTCAACCACTCTTTTAAATGTGAAATGTCCTAATCATTAGGTTGCTAATTCTTACTAAATAGTTAATCATCTTTTTTAGTAGTTAATATAAATGATTTAAGAGTTAATGCAGAACTTGATTCATTTCTGCATACGGTACAGAAGATAACTCTGGCCCCTCATTAATTTCTTTGCCCTCTTGCCTAATTAATCCTGTTGCTGGGCTCTGAGCACTCTGTTTAGCACCTCCATCTCCTCTTGCTGCCCTCTGAGCTCTGAATCATCACTGGGTTTATGAGGTTTTGGATGAGACTTCTGCTGCTTTGTTGTTTGGCTCCTCCTGAGCACCACTAGACATCCAAACAGCTGTCCACCACCCAAAACATTTCTGAACAGTGGTGGTCCTAAGGTGATGATCCTTTCCAGTGATGAATGATGTAGAGGGAGCTGATCACTGTGCAGTAACAGTTGAGCTGCACTCTGTAGGTTAGGTTTGTTTGATAAAGTAACCAATAAGTCATACAGTTGTTGTTAAAAGCTGGAAGACAAAATGTTGACATAGTAAATGTTATTCTTCTGAATCAGGTCACTTTGGAGCATGTTTTTATCAAGTGAAGAGTAAGTAGAAAGCAACCAAAACCCCTCCCAGCATCCTTCCCCACATTTGTTTAACTGCATAATGGAGCATCAATTCAGTGCTTTTCAGTGCAATTCAGCCTTTCCAGGCTCTGCCCTCAATGGTGCTCTACTGTTACCCCACGAACCTGTTCTTATGTAGCCTTTACCACAAACTTGTTTCATTGCTCCACCCACCAAGGTGTTCTTTCATGGCTCCACCCAAAAATGTTTTATTCATTTCAAATCCCATTCAACCTACTACACACTTATAGGCACTGTACATTATTTAAATTCAAATCGTGAATATTTACTCGGAGATCGTTAGCTCTGTGGTGTCTTTTTCTTCTCTGTAAATGGGAAACGAAGAAAGAGAAACCCTATTCCAGCCGATCAGCAACAGGGGGCATTGGTGCTCATGCACCGGACGGGGGAAAGGGAGAGGCATGGGGTAATATGTGTAAACTTTGGTGAGGAGTTTAGACAGTGGAGCGGTCTCCAAATGCTGAAAGGCATGAAAAGGGATGAGAATGTTACTCTCTTCCTTGCTTGACAAGTGAGGAACTTTGACTTATTTTTGCTCTTTCATACACAGAACAAGTCTATGAGATGCCAGAACTGAAAAGTTACTGATGCACGTTAAATCTCACAAGTTACATTACTTCGGTCATATGATGAGGCAGCACATCAGAGCATTGAAGGAAGTGTTATGACTGGACTTGTGGATGGAGCCCGAATATGTGGAAGACCAAGAATAACCTGGATGGATAACATCAAGACATGAACTGCTACAGACAACAAGAGACAAGAGGACATTGGAGAGAAGTGACTCAGCTCTGATGCCTACCATTGCCAAGTGACATAACATGACTCAGCATTGTTTTGTTGTTTGTGACAAGTAATCACAGCTGGTTTGTTTAGCAGCAGCAATTATATCCACATTTTCTAGCTAACATTAGCCATGCTAAAGCTATTTTCTTGCCTTGATGTTATTGTCTCTCTGTATATTTTTGTGTGCAAGCTTAGTTTCATTGCCTCGGCAAAGCCATGAACTCATGGAGTGTGTGAGGAATGGAGACGAGACTGAAGTATATAAAAGCTGTAAAGTTTACTGAAAATGCAGATACGTTACAAAAGTAACACCAACCAGACATAAGGCATACATACACAAGAGGGCTAGGCTTGTAGAGTAGTCGCAAGGCAGAGCAGGGTCAGACCAGAGGTAAATAACACAGGCAGAAGTGTCCAAAACGAGAGACTGAGGCAGGGTCGAAAACACGAGATCAGGCAGGGTCATAAACACAAGATCAAGAGAGATAAACAAGGCTGGGACAAGGAAACAGGAGAACGCTTGGTAATGTCACGAATGGCAATACTTCGCGTGGTAGTGAGGGAAGTGAGGGTTTATATGTGTGTGTGAAACGAGCATCAGCTGTTCAGTATTCGGGTGATTGGGATCTGTGCACAGTGCTGTGATTGGTGGGGGCGGTCTGAGGGAGCGGAGGTGCATGCTGGGAGTTGGAGTCCGGTGAAGGGCGGCGATTCCTGACAGAGTGTCTGAAGGAGCACTGAAGGGAGGGGTGTGTTTTGCCATTGAGTTCAAAGATCAACAATCGTTTTCCAGAATCATATTCAGCACCTTCCCATATAAATGGTTCTTGCCTGGATACATTATTCTCTGAAAAATCTTTACGTGGTCTAGAACTTTTACTTTTCATGGACTTTCTTAAATTTTTCAAAGATTCTTCATAATTTACAGGTTCAGATAAAAAAATGATCATTGAGAAGTTAATTTATTTCAGTAATTCAAAATGGGAAACTCGTATCTAGATTAATTACACACAGAGTATTTCTTTCAAATGTTTATTTCTTTTGATGTTGATGATTATGACCTATTCTTGCCAAAAGTACCATCACCTGGTTTAATAACCACAGTATCACTGTGCTGGGCAGTAAACTCACCTGATCTAAACCCCACAGAGCATCTATGTGCTATTGTCCAGAGGAAGATGAGTGACACCAGACCAAACAATGCAGACAAGCTGAAGGCCGCTATCCAAGCAACCTGCACTTCCATAAAATCTTAACAGTGCCACAGGCTGATCACCTCCATGCTACGCAGCACTGATGCAGTAATTCATGCAAAAGGAGCCTCGACCAAGTACTGAGTGTATATACTGTACATACTTTTCAGTAGAACAACATTTATGTATTAAAATCACTATTTGAACTGGTCTAATAGAATTGTCTAATGTTTTGAGATTATGACTGTTGGATTTTCATTGGCTGTAGAACATAATCATGAACATTAAAATAAATGAACACTTGAAATAGACACTCTGTGTGTAATGAATCTATAAAATATGAGGTTTTTTTCATTCAAATTACTGAAATAAATTAACTTTTTGATGAATTTTTGAGATGCACATGTATTTACAAAACTGCTTCTTTAAAGAACCATCTACTGACAGATTTTTAAGGAAATTTGAAGAGAACCCTTTCAGGTCTTAGTTTTTATTGCACATCAATTAATTAATATGTTAAAGAATAATCATCTGACTGGCAGGCTAAACAGGAAATTCTCTGGAGCTTATTTTAGGCTTTTTGAGAACCTCTGAGAACACTTCTTTGTGAATGGTGAAAATATTCAGAACTCTGCATTCAGGAAAATGTTCACAGCACCCTCAACGGTTTACAATGCACACATTGCAATGTCATTTGGGCTCATACAAAGCACAATTCATGAGAAAAGAGGAATAACATTCAGATTTACAACTATTGCAATGATAGCACTACATGTTAGTGTAAAACTTCTGTTGAAGACCAACATTTCAAGGACTTTGTGTCCTACAGCAGTCTAGCCTTTGTGTATCAGATATCTTTAAAGCATGTGGCGTCAAGATTATCTCTTCAATCAAAGGGACTCAAAATTACTGCCTTTGTAGCACAGATGATTGTACTCCAGAGTCAAATGCCTCCACGCAATCTTAGCCAGTGTAAATAAGAAAGGATAACCTTTATAAACGTCCCTGATATCTGTTATCATGCAGTGTTTCCTGTAAGCCCTCGTTGGATACACACACAGCAGACATCAATCTGCGCTGATAAGTCAAGGGCTGAAGTGTGCTTAAATTGGTTTGAGATGTAGTTACACCGCTATAACTCAGGAGAAATAACAAATAAAACCCAACATTGTAGTCGCATGGAAACTTCCAAGAGATATGTTATTATGACGTTAACAGTGCATAGTTTACTGTCACAGTTACTTCCCCGGAAGGCTTATAGGGGAATTAATCAGTTAAAAAAGAATTAAAAATCACATTTTTGAAGTTTTACATCACATTTCAGACATTTGATCGTTTAATATCAGTGGTACCACACTGCTGCTTTAGGACGACTTATTAAACATGCTCTCTTCTCTTGCGAACATTTACGGCGGTGGTCCAGACGGAGATGAATGCTTTTATAGAATACTGACTCCCTATATATTGGATGATCTCAGGCCTAAAACTCTGCAGACCTTTAATTTTCTGCCCTAGACATTAGAGCCATCTGCCCTCAGCTCTTCACTGCACTTCTGGGACCAGTTGGGTTCTGGGCGGTTCTCTTGTTTTTGTCTGCTTACTCTTGTTCTTGGCTGTTCCTCATACTGAACTCATGACCCGATCCGTGTCTGTACATTTACTACAAGTAAAAGAGCTTATATAAACACCATTCAAAAGTTTGGAATCACTTTTCATTTCCATTAATAACACGTGTAATAAACTAATAATTACTGTATAGCAGAAATCTCAAGGTGATTTTGGGGAAAACAATCATCTGCAGATTGTTTTTGTGTTTGAATGTGTTGTTTTGTTCCTTACAAACCTCAAGACCCTGGAGTTGTGTGGCAGCAACACTACCTTCTGTGCCACCATGCTGCCTCTCAACAGGTCTGAGTCTACACTTTATAAAATGACTAAAATAGAAAGGATTTCTGGTAACACTGTATTTGGATAGGTGGTTACTTTGCAGATGGCTAACATCACATTCAAGTATTTGTTCATTAGACTAAACTGACCATAAACCCCGTAAACTTGACTTCAATCCAAAACCTAAACCTAAGACTAAATCTAGTCCTCTAGTACTCTAATCCTGGTCCTAATCTTACCCCTGACCATAACACTGTTAATTATCAACAGAGTTTCAACAGTTTATTAATAATGTGAACATCTGTAGGTTACCTATAGGGGCAATAACGCAAGTCCAAATGAAGTGAGAGCTGCTTTTGCTGAAAAATAAAATGGTTAAAAGGGTTAAAAGGTGCAGTTTTAATAATTCAGACACTCTACCTGTGTGGCCATCAGTACCATCAGGGTTGAAAAAGCTTCTAAACAGCATCTTGGACCATCTAACTGCCCTGTAAAAACCTTTTACATGACATTCTGCTCATACTGCATCAGTATAAAGCAGCACTTTCTCCACACTCTTAAAACAGATGGATCTTTAAGAGGTCTTCAGTAAAGTATTTCAGAGTAGTAGTATATGGCTCAGTGAAGGAGCTTTAATTGGTATATAACATTACATTTAAAATAGGTTATTGACCCAAACAATGTTTTTTAAAGAACCATGGCTTGAAATGTTCAATATGGGATAAAAATTGCACTAAAATCTGTCAACTGTCTATAATTAAATTTTACTTGCTAAACTGGAGTCACATCTTGATGTTAGATTAATCATATTATGTAGAGATTTGATAAACTTCAATGTTCTTCACTTTTTCACACCTCATTTACATATACAGTGGAACCACATATATAATTTGCCCTGGTTATTGTAATTTGGTTATTGTTGACTTTTTCAGGGAAACTTTTGTCCCAGTTATCATTCATATGCCTGGTTTTCATCAGCATGCCCAAGTGACTCGCTGCTAATTTTGTGAAAAAGCATCCACCCATGCGTTCATCAGTCACCCACGTGTTTGTCGTTCTTTCTGGCTTTGTTTCTCTTTTCTCTGGCTTTGTTTCTTGATGTTTCTCTGGTTTTGTTTCTCATTGTTTCTCTGGCTTTGTTTCTTGATGTTTCTCTGGTTTTGTTTCTCATTCTCTGGTTTTGTTTCTCATTGTTTCTCTGGCTTTGTTTCTCATTGTTTCTCTGGCTTTGTTTCTTGATGTTTCTCTGGTTTTGTTTCTCATTGTTTCTCTGGTTTTGTTTCTCATTGTTTCTCTGGCTTTGTTTCTTGATGTTTCTCTGGTTTTGTTTCATGATGTTTCTCTGGTTTTGTTTCTCATTGTTTCTCTGGCTTTGTTTTTTGATGTTTCTCTGGTTTTGTTTCTCATTGTTTCTCTGGCTTTGTTTCTTGATGTTTCTCTGGTTTTGTTTCTCATTGTTTCTCTGGTTTTGTTTCTCATTGTTTCTCTGGCTTTGTTTCTTGATGTTTCTCTGGTTTTGTTTCATGATGTTTCTCTGGTTTTGTTTCTTGTTGCAAAAAAGCTCAAAACAAACTGAGAACATCACACTAAAGCGATGGCGCGCAGTGCTACTGCTTGAAAACTGGTGTGAAAACAAATAGTGGCTGAGAACAAGAACAGGTGTACAAAACAAAGGCTGCTAGGTGGGCCACACCAGCACACTCTAAACCAGAGCATAAACCCGTAAGAGTGAATGTTCAATGTTCATTTATCCATTTCATTAGTTTTTGTATTTATTTCTCACTGTGTTCTGTATGTACAACTATAGTTATTCAATCTAAAATGTGTTTCTGCTAATATTTTGGAGTGTCTGGAATGGATTAATTGGATTTATATGATTTCTTATGGGAAATATTGCTTCAGTTATCATTTGTTTATATAATGTAAATGACATAACATAAAATATATTAATTTATTCATTAACACAGTACATTTGCAGTTTATGTAGAGTTTATTTACTGTTACTATCCAGCTTCCACTAACTCATGCTTCATTAAAACATATAATCTGAGCTGTATTTTGCAGATCAAAAAAACAAACTTGTGTTCTTTTGTCTGGACTCTTCTAACCTTATAAATAAATAACAAAACTGAACAAAAGATCATTCTCATCACTGGCCACTACATTTGTCTTTATTTCGATTTATTTTAATCATATATAGTATTTAAAGCAGCATTACTGGTTAGATAAACAGTTTTTAAAAACATGTCAGGTAGCTTCTGACCTTAAGTTTAGTACTGTTGTTCTTATGTGTATCTGACATTGCTCCAAAGAAATCTTTTCAGCACCTTTATTTTTACGAGTGTCATTGTAATGTAGGCTGACCTGTGCTGTTTTATGTCATGTCGGTTTTTCTCTCTACTTGAATAATGCATTATGAAGCCGGGCCAATGCTATATTGACCGCTTTCTTCCTGCAGTAGGCCAAATCATGACATATTCAGCTGATGGGAAAAGCAAAGCAGTCTGGGTAAGAAAAAAAAAACAGGATAATAATGATAAAAGAAAATATGGACCATCATATGGACCCCCTTAGCAAGGGCACTTCATAACATCCAATAATAGTCAATCCCTGCAGGGCCTTTTCCTGGCTAGTGTTTTATTTCCAATATACTGTCTATTGCTGTGTCCTGCTGTTTGCCTCCATGGAAAGCAAAAAAACAAAGCAATAATGCCAGTTAGACACTTTTCTCATGTCTTTTTAACCCAGTTTAAATTGAAATGACTAAGATGGAGGCATTTGGAGGGAAAGTTTCCTGTCAGACGTATAGTGTTTTGTATGTTAATTAAAGTCCTGGTCCTGAGACTCCCATGAGTTGCATCATTTTGTGTATGAAGTACTGAGCTCATCTTAGATGACATTTGTGGATCAATAAAAACTGAGATTAAGCCAGAGGCTGAGGTTTACTGATTCTTACAGGCCAATGAGACTGAAACAGATTTAAATTTGATTTTAACTTGCTTCTGCCTCAGGACTACTCTGGAGTTATTGATGTAATGTTAATGTATATATTGCAGGGGATGTTTTCTTGTCTGGTGACCTGTAGAAGTTAAGATATTCCTAATTTGATTTTCCAGCATTTTTAACTTTCAGGTTAATATATAGGTTTCACATTATGACATTTAAAGTAATAATCATTTAAATGTATTTTGCAAAGCTAGAATGACAGCAACAGAATGACCCATATTGAAATTTTTGTGTATGAATTGTCAGAAACCAAATAATCAAGTCTACTTGAGATTACTTCACAGTTTAACCACCTGGAGTCTGAGGGGTTTTCAGACACTCTGATATAGTCTGACATTCCCTGAATTTTTCCAAATTACACTAATCTAAAATGATTTTTTCCCAAACTGTTACACAGGCTTGTGTTCAGCACAAACTCAGCAACAACAGTGTTAAAACAGTAAGAGTGTCATATATCTATATATTGATTAAATCTGCTCTAAACTTAGACTTTCCAAAAAACTATTTTCAGATGTGCTGATATATTGTGAAAAAAAACACTCCAAATATTTCTAGTCGAGACTTTTGAGCTCAGAACTGAATAAACAGAGGTGTTGGCTTCACACTGCTCATTACAGTTTGTATGTGGTTTTATTTCTAAAGTTTAACTAATGTGAGGTGACACTCTGTTTCACTCAGCCACTAACCCTACATCGAATATTTATGAGAGAGGTGAGAACCCTCAGGTGAGTGGTATTTGTTGGGTTGATATTCCTGACATTCCCTGACTGGCAATCCAAACAATGGTCAGTATTACTATCTCATTATCATATGAATGACAGGTCTCGTCATTTTGAAAAACAGTGCAGCTGTCTGACTCGCTCTCGCAAACCTGTCTCTACTTGTTTAAGCTCCTCACAAATATCTAAAAACATATTTAGATTCAAGCTATATATACAGTATATTTGAAAAGTAGACCCTTTATGTTTCCGGGGTATGTTTTGTTTTGTTTCTAGGATAAAATCTAACAGAGTTATATTAGTGTTTATGCAGAATTTTGTTAATATGCTGCCTGTGGGAGGGCTGACTCCAGAGGTTTAAAATACTGTCAGAAGGCTATAGCAGGTTCCAAACCAAACGTGGCTTTATTGACGAAACAACAACAAAGAAAATAATGATAAAAAAATAATAAAAACACTGTAACTATGAAACAGAAACAATGCTGTGGCTGTGGCAGAGCTATGAAGACATACAAAACACTACATGGTAGACATACAGAACTATGAAACAATGTGCAACTGTCAATGACATACAATGACAGACAAAGACTGTGACACACTAGGGAGGCTTTATAGCTAACAAGATTAGAACATAATGAGACAGCAGGGCTGAGCTATGACATGATGTAACGGGAAGGTGGAGACATGACACATGGATGAGGTAAACAAACAGAGAGCATGTGGAGACAGAAACAAGGTGGGGCAAGGATGGGGCAGATGGCGGGAGGGTTAAATGTACTTTGAGACAAATGTGTGATGAGTTAGGTAAGCACTTTAGGCAGAGTATAAACTCCCATTCCATGTTACCTATTCACCAGTTCTGGCAGCCAAAATCCCATATACACCAGGTTTACATTTTCCATGTTTTTTTTCCATAATTTTTTCCTTAAAAATAAAACTGTGACAGCATCATATAACTTTGAATTTCATTGAATATTGTGCTTGAGAATGAGGCTCATCTCGTTGGCCGCGCCCACTGTGTCCACTCATGTTATTTCAGATTTATAGGCAGTTGATTGGTGTTATCACTGGCTTTATCCATGTATCCATTATCTTATCTGCCTAATTCTGATTAAGGCCCCAGTGAATCTCTTACCCACTCATCAGGTGCCAGGCAAGGCATTACAAACGATCATGACCAAGCCCAGAATAGGGCGCCAATCTATCACTGGATATATGTGAGTGCAAATTAAAAATTTGTGGCACTGATTTAGCTGAATTTAGCTATGGTGTGTGTTAGCAAGCAAATAATTAGGCTAGAAATTTTACAATCTGCTAATAATGGTAGCATTAACATTACAACAGAAGCTAGCAAAGGGGAGATGGAGAATGAATTTAAAATATGTAGGAAAACTATTGCTGTTTGATTGTTTTTCGTATAGCAGCTTGGTTTGATTTTGCAGTTCCACATTGCTACATCTATGCTTATTTAATGATGGCATTGCTAAATTTGTTGTTTGCTTTGCAAACATTTACTGCAAATTCCTCCTTGCTATATTTAATGAAATATTGAATAGATGCAGTATATTGCAGGCTGTTATTTAGCTGAAGGCTGTTTTTTCTCATGGCTGTTGGTTGCTCTATGAAATGCATGCAGTAGGGTAGTCAAAGTTTTATGGTGTTGTTCTATTAATAATGTGCAAAAAACCTTGAATCAATCTATTTCTTGCTTGCACACTTGTTAACTGAATAGTCATATATGCATGTCTTGGAACTTTACAGGTAACCTACATACTAGAGGTTATTGTGCATAGTATGACATTTTTAATCCTGCTGATGCCACATTTGCTCTGTAATAGTGCCACATTCGTTTTTGACTAGTGTAATTTGATATTTGATGTGGAAACTATCACTTAATTTTTTACCAAATTCATCAAATGTTAAAAGCATTCATAGAATAAGAAAGATTTTAATTGATTTTCTAATAAAATTAGGTAAGAAAAGACGAATTAATGAATGTCACACTTATACTTTCTGATACCCAAGGACGCTTTACAATCAACACAATCAACACAGTTCATTTACACACTTAGAACTCAGCCAACCATGCAGAGTCTTAATGGGAAACGAGAGTCCACCTGGAGGACTACTTTGAGCACTAGGGAGATCACCCATGACACATTCATTCACACACACCAGGGTGATTTTGTAGTCAGTTCACCTGATTTCCATGTTTTTAGACTGTGGCAGGAAACCAGAGTCTGGAAAAAACTCACATAGACACAGGGAGAACCTGGAAACTCCACCCACATGGGGACTTGAGCCCAAAACCTTGGCCAGCCACCATGCCACCCCAGATGGCAAAAATGCTCTCCCAAAATGTTGTGCTCTCTCTAACCCAATCATCTTTTGAAAGATCCAGGAACTTCATCCTCAACTGGAACTGTTAATGCTATAAACTATTGAATGACTTAGATGTAAACAAAGCAGTTTCATAGTTTTGATGTGAAATTAATTCTTTAAAATCAGAATTCAAATGCCTCAATGTTCTTTTTATCCAGCATTTACATACATAGTCGGGACAGTTCTACTGTAGTCTTTGTTTGAGATAACTCATTACATTTAAAGATCTTCTCCAGTTCCTTCTTCCTTGTTCTGCTGGATCCATTTGTGTTAATGATTGGTCCAAGGAGGCAAAAGCTGTCCACCTCTTCAACATTTTCTCCATCAACAGTAAACTTAGTCGTCTCTGCTGACGTCATGTGTTCTTCATATTCAGCTGAAGTCCAAACTTTTCGCTCTGTTCTTTAACTTCCCTTACATGGGTTTTCAGGCTTTTTCAGGAGTGTTGTGTCATCCACATACTGAAGGATATTGATGTTTCTTCCACCATCTTGACTTCTGTCATCTTCCTCTAGCCCTGTTTCTCTAATTAGATGTTCAACGTACAGGTAGAACAAGTATGTTGACAGAGGGCAGCCTTGCCTAACTACTTTACCAATGTGGAACCAGTGTGTCTGTCCATTTTCTGTCATGACTGTGGCTGGTTAATCAGTGTTGAGGTTGCTCATTAGAACAATGAGGTGTTCTGGTGAAGGTAAAATAACAGTAAAGTGCCTTACGACACCCGGTCTGTCTTTCTCCAACTTGGATTGATAAAAAAAAAAACACAGACCATCTTCTCAAAACTTTTATAACAAAATTCACAGACATCAGGCAGTGTATTAACCCTTTAACATTCTGCTCAACCATTTGGTAGAGCACATTTAAGTCAATAAATCTTATTGAAGAAGGTTTTGAACTTAACAAAATGTGATCTCTACCATTTGGCAGAGGTATGATAGTGTAAAAAGCTTCCACTAGAGGTTTGAAAAATGCTCAAAAACCATTAGTGCTGCTGCACCACCAAACAGATGAGGTGTGGTGTTTAAAAAGATAATAAAGTTAACATGTTATTGCACAGTTTTTGTATTTGTTGTTTTTGTTCTGATTTTACCATGAAGTGCCATCTCATTATACAATATGTCAGTCAAACATTTGTACACCTCATTCAATGTTTTTATTTATTTATTTGTTCCTACATTGAATATTGAAGTCATCCAGACTCTGAGTGAACACATAAGGAATCATGTAGTAAACTTAAAAGTGTTAACAAACCAAAACATGTTTTAGATTTTACTTCAAAGTAGACACACTACTGATGTCTCAAACACATTAAGAGGCAAGAAATGCAAGTCATGAACTCTTGACAAGACACAGCTGTTAACTGAAAGCCATTCCAGGTGACTACCTCATAAAGCTGACTGAGAAAATGCCAAGAAAGCTGCATCTAAGCAAGAGGTGCCTACTGTGAAGAATGTAAAATATAAACATATTCTGGTTTGTTTAACACTGTTTTGTTTACTAAATAATTACAGATGTATGTACTCATAGTCTTGATGACTTTAGTATTAATCTACAATGCAGAACATTTTTAAATCATGTTTAAATAACACTTTAAAAATACAGTTCCAGTCAAAAGTTTGGACACACCTTCTGGACATGCAGTGGTTTTTCCTTTTCCACTTGACTGGCACTGTATGTTTAAAGTGTTCTTCTTCTTCTTCTTATTATTATTATTATTGCCCCCACCCCACTCACACCCTGCCAAAGAAAGAAAAAATTCATTTC
>BRDA01089770.1:26408-37125 GCA_036984385.1 Crenuchus spilurus
TTATACAAATATAAAATGTAATAAAGCTGACTGAGAAAATGCCAAGAAAGCTGAAATCTAAGCAAGAGGTGCCTACTGTGAAGAATGTAAAATATAAACATATTCTGGTTTGTTTAACACTGTTTTGTTTACTAAATAATTACAGATGTATGTACTCATAGTCTTGATGACTTTAGTATTAATCTACAATGCAGAACATTTTTAAATCATGTTTAAATAACACTTTAAAAATACAGTTCCAGTCAAAAGTTTGGACACACCTTCTGGACATGCAGTGGTTTTTCCTTTTCCACTTGACTGGCACTGTATGTTTAAAGTGTTCTTCTTCTTCTTCTTATTATTATTATTATTGCCCCCACCCCACTCACACCCTGCCAAAGAAAGAAAAAATTCATTTCTTCTTTCTTGGTGAGGATGTTAAAGAGTTAATGACCACTTCATGTAGCATTTACATCTATTAAGTCAGGGGTTGACAAGCAGCACAGTTTGGTGGTTTTCCTACTAAAACACACTCGATAAATTTGGCAGTTAATACATGAGTATAATCAGGTGTGACTAAGCAGATAAATCCTTGAACAATGCTGGACAACGGCCCTCCAGGACCAGAGCTGTGCACCCCTGTATTAATCATTTTAGACGTCTGCTTTATAACACCACCACTGTGAACAATTATAACTTGGTATTTCTCTAAAACTGAGCATTTCATTTGAAAACAGTCTGAATTATTTACACATTAATTCAGTTACACTGACTTTTCTTTAACAAAACTAGCTCTATTTTTTATTTATATAGGAGTGTAGAATTAATCAGGCTTTAACTCAGGCAGTTTGTTTTTGCTCGTTTTTTTCTTTTCTTTTTAGTGTGTGGATTACGGTTGTTCTCAAATTTCTCAGATGGTCAGATTGGTCAGTGTGACAGTGCAGTAGTGCAAGCAAAACAAATGAAACTAAATACAGTCCACATACAGAAGTTAATTGGGTAGATAATGGGGACAGGTGTGTGCCGTATAGAGGGACAAACACACCTGTGAGAGTCTTAGCTACTAATCTCTGAGGATGAGGTGGAGCTTTTACATAAATTGAAATTGTATTGCAGTTCTCTTGCCTATTTTAAAGCCTAAAATTAATCTGAAACCTGTTATAATCACACACCAGCTGCAGCTATCTCACCATGAAACAACCAATGAAATACCACATGACCTGAGGTGGAAAATACTTGAGTGCTATATTTAAAGGGTCAAAATCTGACATTTCCTTGCATTTTATGACATTTGTTTGGGTTTATGAGCCAAGAATTCAAGTTTATATGTTAATTTTCAACATCTGTTTAACCAGTAGAATTAAAAGACTGTTTTGTTAGTGTGACTTTATGAATAATATACGCAAATAATTTTTGTTCTGGTTGGCTACTCTGTATTATGCCTCATTTAAAAAGCAGTCTGGACTGAAACAGCTAAACTTCCATAAATTAAACAAGCTGACATATGTCAATACAATTTTGTCTGTGACATTAACCCCCTGGAGTCTGAGAGTATTTCACTCTGATGTAGTCTGACATGCCTTGAATTTTTTTTTTTTTCAAATTACACACATCTAAAATTATTTTTTCCCAAAGAGTAAAGTGTAAATCTGTTCTAAACTTAGACTTTCCAAAAACCTATTTTCAGATGTGCAAACACTAAACATTTCTAGCCAAGACTTTTGAGCTCTGAACTGAATAAACAGAGGGATTGGCTACACACTGCTCATTACAGTTTTTAGAAATTGTATGTGGTTTTTAAAGCTTAATAATTGTGAGTTGACATTGTTTTTCCTCAGTCACTAACCCTACATTTAATATTCATGAGACAGGTGTGAAACACTCAGGTGAGAGGTATATTGTTCAGATTCAAATCATTTGAGAGACCTTTGTTTCTTTCACATTTCAGGGCTGGAAATTCAACCAATGGAATGTCCGGAATGACCATGTCATTATCATGAACTGACAGATTACATCATTTGATGGGAAAATATGCACAGTTGCCTCACTCATTCTCACAGACACGTCTCTGCTTATTTAAGCTCATCTGACAATAATCTACAAATATGTTTTGATTGAAGCTATATGCAGCTATGGCTTGGTGTTTAGGGATCTAGTATTGTGACTGGAAGGTATCCGGTTTGATCCCTGGGCAGGTCATGACTGAAGAGCCCTTGAGCAAGTCACATAACCCCCAACTGCTCCCCATTAAATGCGGAGGTCAAATTGTGTGTACTTGTGTGCAATCACACTGCCAAAAAGTTGACTCTAATCTAATCTAATCATTCAAGCATCAAGCCAAATTCCTATATGTGTAAAATGAAACTGTAGTTTTGTGTAGGACTGTATCATATATTTATGCATTTATTTAAATATGTAATTTTAAAATATGTAATTTATGAACTTGAATGTGCTTTCTCAGAGGAAATGATTTATTAATCAGATGTTTTTAGATTAAGATTATCTTAATTTTTTTTGGAGAAATTGCATGAGACAAAAAATTAGATACTTGAGAAAAAGAAAAGACATGACTCAAAAAATTTTTTTCTGTATAATTAAATTCCAATCATTAATATGCCACTGTACACACTGATTAAAATACAGCAGGCTAACAAACCAGAATGCTGCTTAGTTTACTTATTTATTAAGCTAACTGATTAACAACCAATAAGTACAATTTCCTTAGATATATGTATTTATCTGAAAATTTACAATATGTCTAAAAATATTGGAAAAAAAATTAAACTGGTTACATGAAGGTTTACCCAGGTGAATCCAGTCTACAGAGCTTCCTCAGGTCTCCTTTAGGAGGGAAGTGGAGCATATTTTGACTTATTACTTGAGGTTGCTCCAGCTGTGATATGCAGGAGCTGTGAATATTTTGTAAATGCGGTTTCCAAATTACCTCCACTGAGGTTTTATTGCTCTGTTTTGATACAGAAGAATGTTTCTTGCAGTGTGTGAATTGAAAATGTAGAGGTGAGGTGCATCTGCACAAAATTATTAATAAATTCCTTCATGTAAACATGATTTTCCTTCCTTTTCCAGATCTCCAGCTTTTTCATTAAAGCTCCTATCTGCCTGTCACCATGTTCTTCAGGCCCTCAGTAAAAGCTTAAACAGTTTATTTTAGTCTGCTTCTTAACCATAAATTAGGTATGGCCTAATAAATAGAAACATAGAGTTTGTAAACAAGCTTAGAAATTTGTTATAAATATACTTACTGTCTTTATATAGTACATTTATTTGTGGTATTTAGCAGACTCTATTATCCACAAGGACATACAGAAGTGCTTTTATTGTCCATACAGAAAAAAGTATTCTTGCATAGAACAATTTACATACTGCAAATTTTGTGAAAACAAAGCATCCACCCACGAGTTCATTCTGGCTTTGTTTCTCGTTGTTTCTCTGGCATTGTTTCTAATTTTTTCTTGTTGCTAATGGTCAAACCAAACTAAAACATGTCACACTAAAGCGACAGCACGCAGCACTACTGCCTGAAAACAGGTGTGTAAACAAATAGCAGCCAAGAACCTTGAGAACAGGTGTACAAATCAAAGGCTGCTGGCTGGACCACACCGGCACTCTCTAAAACAGAGCGTAAACCTGTAAGAGTGATGTTAAATTGTAAAATGTTACATTTATCCATTTCATTAGTCTTTTGTATTTATTTCTCATTGTGTTCTGTGTGTAAAACTATAGTTATTCTATATAAAATGTATTTTTATTAATATTTTGGAGTGTCTGGAACAGATTAACTGGATTTACATTATTTATTATGGGACATATTGCTTCAGTTATCATTCGTTTCTGTTGTCATCAGACACTTTAGAACAGATTAATGACAAAAACCGAGATTCCACTGCACATCAAAACTTAAGAGCAAATTTTGAAGCATCGAGAAACATGTACTGTAACTGTAAGATTAGAGTACATTTACATTTACAGACAATTTCAGAGTGATGGTCTTCAGTCGGCTTTTAATAGCAGTGAGAGGTCCTGCTGTTCAGACAGCCAGTGGAAGCTCATTCCATCATCTCATGACAGTCTTTATGCTTGTCTTCCATGTATCTTGAATAATGGCAGCTTGAGCTGAGCCATACTTGAAGCTCAACGGTCTTGAGTGACTGGGTTTTGATCATTGCCATCAGGTAGGAAGGAGCTGGTTTGTATTTGACTGTGTAGTTAAGTCAGTCTTTTAAATTTGATGTGAACAGCTACAAGGAGTCAATGAAGGAAACATAGCAGTGGATTGATGTAGGTGACCTTCGGAAGGTTGAAGATGAACAGTGCTGCAGTGGTCTGTTTCAGTTTTAAGGGCCTGATGGCATGCATAGGAAGACCTGCCTAGAGACCTGCAGTAGTTAAGCATGGAGGCAAAGGGTCAAATCCTCCAGATGTTGAAGAAATGATCAAGTCATGTTTGCAACATGAACAGAGAACAATAACGAGTCATCCATAAAAATGCCAAAGCTTTGAGCAAGGTGTAATAACAATGGATTTCTCATACATTGAGTGCCTCCGAATGGCATAACAGTGGTGGCCCAAAGGCTTTTGACTTTGGATACATTTACATTTATGGCATTTGGCAGATGCTCATATCCAGGGCTCCAAACTACAGTTCAGTTCAGACACTGTTAGAACAAAACCATCACTAATACCTAGAAAGAAGAAAAGATACACAATTATACACAATATAAGAGCTTTACAATGCATTACAATAAGTGCTTAAACTAGTGCTGCTTATGTGCTCCACAAAGAGATGCTGTTGGAGTCAGTGGGAGTTTGTTCCACCACCTCGGTGCTGAGTAGAGTCTTGATGCTAGTCTTCCACGTGTCTTAAAGGACGGCAGGTCAAGCCGAGCTGTACTAGAAGCTTCAAGGGTTCGAGGTGCAGCTCGAGACTTGACCATTGCCATTAGGTAGGGAGGGGCTGGTCCATTTTTTGCTTTTAAGGGTTTTGATTGAAGGCCAGCTGAGCAGCTGCATTCTGGATCAGCTGCAGGGACCTGATAACTCAAATAGGAAGACCAGCCAGGAGCGAGTTGCAGCAGTGAAGTCTTGGGATGAAGAGAGACTGCTCAGGGTGGCATCCTGAGTTAGAAAGACTCAGGTCCATTGAATTGCAATGTAAGAAGAAAGCAATAACTGGTTGTCCAGTATCACACCACGGCTTCTTGCTTTTTGAGATTGAATGACCATGGAGTTTATCTGGAATCAGTGGTTCCAGGAATAAATAGAAGCTGAGTCTTGCTATGGTGGAGCTTCAGGTGTTGGGATGTCATCCATGTAGAGATGTCAGTCAAAAATGCTGAGATGCGGCTAGATACCTGAGTGTGAGAAGGAGGGAAGAAAAACATAATTTGAGTGTCATCAGCATCACCATGGTTAATGATACAGAGCATTCAGTGCACCACAGTGGACAAGTAAACATATTTAAGATCAAGGAGCAAGGAGGAAAGTGTTACTGTTAAGTGTTCTGGGCCTGTGAAGCAGATGCATGTTTAAGCTAAACATAATATTCTGATATGACTGTGTATATAATATTACATTGACCTCCTCCTGTTTGGCTATTGTGATCATTGTAATCTATTTTTGTTGCTCATACAACATATGTCTTAAAGTAGTCTCTAAATTGAAAGGCAACAGTTATTTACCATTTACAGTTAATTACAGTTATTTAGTATTTAATTCATTCATTACAAACAGTTCATAACTGATTTTCACATTATTAAAACAATATCTTAGCTTGTACATGTTTCTTCTTAGTAATGGGGAATTATTCAAAGGCAGGCATTTTAATAAGGAAAAATGAACTGTTATTGAACTGTGGGTGAAGTATTATTATGAGAACTTCCTGATTCTATGAGGCTCTTGTGTTTATTTGAGTTTGTAATGGAATTTTAAATAAACAGCTTTTCAGTTTGTGCTGAATGTGCAGTTGTTATTATTCAGGTTAAAGAACTAAACTATCTTTCTATCCTCAGAATGTTGTACTGAGTTTATTAGAAACCCATAAACCTTTATGCATTTTATTAGAAACAATTACCAAATGTTTGCACTTTGAGGTAGATGCACAGGTACATTTTGTCCCCCAAAATACAAACAGTGTATCTGTACCCTTAAAGGTCTTACAGATTGAGCAACCTAAAGGTTCATTGTAAAGTATGTTTGGGTTTTTTATTCTGGAGTCAAGGCAGGATGCCAATACAACTTCAAAAACTTCACTGCCCTCTCCTAGCCCCGTCTTGTGCTCATTGTTTACATTTTCCTATATGCCATCTCTGTCCAGGTGTGCTGTTTGTTTTCATTTACATCATGTCTCTGTGCCCCCGCCCTCATCACCGAATCCTGTCTGCTAATGTTCTGTACCTGCCTCGTCCAATTCCACAGCCCTGCTTGTTCCTTTCCCCTTTGATTATGTTTGGTATTTAAGCTTCCTTTTGTTTTTGTGTCTTTTTTAAGTCATAAACTGTTCCTGAATGTCAGTCGTGAATGTATTGTAGCTAATGTTGTGAATGTTATGTTAACCCACCCTAACCTTCACCGGATTTGTTTTGTTTCAATAGCCATCAGCGTTTTGTTTCTTAGTTGTGTTTTGTTACAGTAAAGTCTCATGTTTGGATTCCACCACTGCGTCCGGCCTCTAACTAAAGGTGCCCTCAAAGTTCTACCCCAGGACAGACACTGACCCATTGATGATCCAGTTCCTTTTTTCTGAAAGTAGGATCAGCACACCATTAAAACTCCATGACCACTGTGTCAGAAACCCCTGTTTTGCAGCTCAACCTGGGTAGTGTACAGTTAAGTGTACCATTAAGGAATTTTTGGGGAATTTCCCATGAAGTCCGCAGAGCCATTAAGGAGTAACACATGTCCAGTGAAGATGGTTGAGTTCATATTCAGATACATGTCTTCAGTAAATTTGAGTGTTACTATCATGGTTGGGCTCATTACTGTAAAAAAGTAATCCAAAACAAATTAATGATTACTTCTCAAGTAATTTACTGATTACTTTCTGCACAAAATAATCTCATTCCTCCCTGCCATTTAAGGTGGAATGGGAAATTAAAAAATACAAATAAAGATGCTTACTTGATTCTAAACTCGCGACAGACCTATTTTGTAATGTTCTCCTTAATCTCAAGATCCTTTATTCATAAGATATGAATGTTAGCATAGTTACAGCCGACTTCACTGAAGTGGAGTTCACTGTTTGATGGACTACAATACCCAGACAGATACACACAGCAGTATGGTGTGATACTTTATTAAGATTTGTGCTTAAACACAAGATTACTACAGAATGAAACTACTGAGATGAGAAGGTAGGTGTTTCTAATAAAGTGGAAACTGTGAGTAAACAGAAAGTATAAACCTGCAGTGTCTTAACTCTACGTGAGTTTTACAAGTCCATCATCAGCTGCTCTGTATTAGACCCCACGTCCCATATGAGACATAGATTATGCATTTCATTTGTGTGGAAACTCAGATCCCCACAGAGCACTTCAGTAGTGTGTGTGTGTGTGGATCATAAATTCTGCTTTCAGAGGAACTGCCAGAAGTCTCCAGAAACCTCTCACAATAAAGCTAGTGTTTTAGCTTCTTTAGAGCCATCCTGATCAGGGTTAGGCCACATTAAAACACATTCCTCGCAAATCCTTAGATAATACGCTGATATGACTTTTAACACATTTTAGTCATGACACGGATAGCAGGCACACAAAGAACATACTGTCTTTTATATATATTTATATATATAAAATTTTTTTTTGGCAGTCAATAGTGATTTACTGGTGAACAAAATTCAGAACAGTTCCAACATCCTCTAACATCCCTGGTGGTCCTAAAATATTGTCATTTTGACAGAATAGAATGACAGAAACAGCAGGCTTCCTTATGACAAAACATAGAAAGATTAAAAATAATCTGATATGACCTAATCACATTTATCATAGCTCTTTCTCTTTCTATCTCACTTTGTGTCAATTTCTCTCATTTTCTGATTTCTCGTCTTAAAATCTGTAGCGAGAAACAGAACAAGATAGAGAAGATAAGAGGAAAAGAGAAAGTACATGAGAGAAGTAAGTAAAGGTGTCAAAAGTATTCACATTCATGACTCAGGTAGAAGTATAGATACTAGGGTTTAAAAAGATTTTTATACTTTGTAGAAGTTGAAGTATCAACTTAAGCTTTTTACTCAAGTAAAAGTAGAAAAGTACTGGTTTCAAAACTACTTAAAGTATAAAAGTAAAAGAAATGTAAGGAAAACAAATGCCAAAACTGAGTTTGTGCCACAGGGGCATATAGTGCACTACCCCACCCCACACCCCCAAAATAATTTTTTTTCTAAAAGCTGTAATGACTATAATGTTATACTGTATTAAAATGGTAATGTTGATTTTTTTGGGATGTACTGGCTACCTGTTTCAGCTGCATATATACCCCTTAAAAATGAAAACATTTTATTAATGTAAGAGCCATTTTGCACTAAATGTATATTTAATAGCAATTATATGTCTATTTTGTGTTGTATGTTCTTCTAGGTTATTTAGGCACACTGTCCTTTATTTTTCTTTCAATCGATTGCTTTCCCTGATTGCAAACTTACTCTGTACTCCATTACTTTTCCCTGAGGAGATCAGGGCAGTAGTTTAAGGTAGCACAGTTTTCTTAGCGTAGCCTGTTATGCTAAGCAATATTTTTTATGTATTCCTTTGTTATTCTGGTAAAAACAATACAAACGGACCTGTGTGAAAAACAAGACAGAATAAACATGTTTGAGGACTACACTTCGTCTCTTTTTGTTGCTTTTGGAGGATATTGGATCCGCAGGCACGAGCTACTTCAAGTGCTGCCTTAAAGCGCTGCGTTGCAGTACGGAGCTTACTGGAGAGTGACGACACACTTGACGTGCAGATACCAATAGGGTATCAGAATGGTATATGTTTATACTTCTCATCCAACCACAATCACATTCACTCTTTCTGGATGGCACAGTTTATCTGGACAAGATGTTTTTTGAATGATGACAAACCGAAATGAAATACGTAGCAATAACGAGGCTGTTTTTAAAATGTAAGGAGTAGAAAGTACCGATAATTACATGAAAATGTAAGTAAGTAGAAGTAAAAAGTCGTCTGAAAATAATTACTCCAAAAAAGTATAAATAACCAGAATTTTTACTTAAGTATAGTAACAAAGTATTTGTACTTCGTTACTTGACACCTCTGGAAGTAAGAGAGTGATAGACATACTGTAATGGTAGATGAAGCAGAAGAGAGGCTGCAGTTTGGGAGTCCAAACAAAGGTATTTATTGATAACTAGACTTAAACAAAATGCTGTAACTATGAAAACTAAGCCAAAAATGACACTGGTGATCCAAAAAAAAACAGAATCAGGCAAAATAACAATCAGTGACCAACCCAGGACTCAGACAAAAGGGAGCTTAAATACTAAACATAATCAAAGGGAGAGATGAACATGCAGGGCTGTGATATAACAGATGCAAGCCATTAACCTGCAGGGAGACATTACTTGAGGAGAGGGACATGAGACATGATGTAGCATGCAACTTAAATGCACATGGGGAACTAATATAAGGTGAGGTGGCATGACACATTTCTCTCTGTCTCTCTTACTTTCTGTCCCTCTTCCTTCTCTCTCTTTCTCACTGTATACTGTTCTGTAATAAGTGCTATGGTTATTATAATAGCTGAACGGAACATCAGAGTGCAGGACATATATAATCCAACTGTGATACTGTTTTGCTGTTATGGCTCTTTAGTTCAGTTAATTAGATGTGAAACAAGGATAGTACAGGATGTTTAGCTGTAATATCAGTGTATTTAGGGTCAAATCAGGGTCAAACATTTAGGAATTGTTACATAAATGTAATCCATTATCAGAATATTATGACCACCCCTGGTTTGGAATAAACTCAGCTTGGGATGTAACCCAACATGGTTTGCTGCATGTACAAATAAGTGAACACACCTGTCAGTTGTAGCATAGTACAAAACAACCATCGTGGGCAAAGGATATAATTTGACTGATATCCCAAAGGACATGATAATAGGGTACCAGGTGAACGGTGGTAGCATCTTGAAAACTGCTAAGTTCTAGAGCTGCTCTTGTGAGGGTGTGTCAAAATTGAACTTCTATTTGGAATTGGAATAGCGATTCTGGTGAGTGGTACTGTCAGGCTCGGGCACTGAGAGGTAACAGACATACATCATAAAGAGAAAAGGTTTACATAAACCAAAATGGATAATGCAAATTCATAGAACAATAAACAATGCAGAATCAATAACCAAGCAAAGAGTAGGCATGAGACAAAAGGCAAAGCTTATTTATAGTCAATGTACAAGTGGAGATCAGAGAACAACAAAATAAGAATATAAACAAATAGGGCACAGGCTGCGGCTACTCTAAGGCTAAACTAACAGATGGGGCTACAAGCTAAACAGGACTAAGATGCCAATCAAAACAAGGGTATAAAACGTGGATAAAAGCTATACAAGGTTAGGAGATCACAGAGGGCTAAAGGCTAGACAGGGCTAGAATACCATACAGGCTAAGGAATAACAAAGGGTTACAGCAACCCTGCTGAAAAAAATAAGCATAAACCAGCATCAGGTCCATGCTGGTCCAAGCTGGTTTATGCTGGTGTGGTGCTGGTTTTGCTGGTCAACC
>BRDA01089773.1:0-11418 GCA_036984385.1 Crenuchus spilurus
ATATTAACATTGATTTTCACAGGTGTTCAAATACTTATTTGCAGCAGTTACACACAAATAAATTATTAAAAAATCATACATTGTGATTTCCGGATGTTTTCTTTTAGATTATGTCTCTCACAGTGGACATGCACCTAAGATGACAATTTCCCCTTCATAATTTATAAAGTGGGAGAACTTGCAAATTCGCAGGGTGTTCAAATACTTATTTTCCTCACTGTAGTAGTAAAAAAACAAACAAACATTAAAATCATATATGTTATTCCATCTAAATAAATTGTTCTGTCTACATTTTAAGATAAAATAACATTTATGGTACTACATGCAATAGCATTGCTTTTAACATAGTTAAGTTATAGAGTACAGGAAATAGTGTACAGCCCTGTCAAGTACCTAATTGGAGGGTCAAAGACAAGGAGTGAATGACATTAGTCTGTATAGAAACAGTAATCAAACTCTTTCTAGAAAGAGAGCCCAGTGGTTTCATGAAGCCATCTTATCTCTTGATTCCAAGAAAGCTTTTAATAGGCTGAACATGCAGGGAAGTCCCTGCAGCAAAATAAAATAGGGATTAATAGTGCATGTTGGTTAACCTTCTGCTGTCAATGTGTAAGTTCACCTTTTTAACATTGATAAAAAATTGGTCTCGTATGATTAGAAATCACTGAAACCTCTTAAGACCCTTAAGTCAAATGCTTCTAACTGAAGAAAAGTTCTGCAAATGAAAGTCTGTTTGCTGGATAATAGTCCTTCAGGTGTCTCTAGTGGTTAAGGCAAAGGATAAAGAAACCCCATGGTATGTGTTTTGAGATCTGATTATCATTGATACCTCACTAGGGAAGGAAGGTAGTCTACAC
Source organism: Crenuchus spilurus (assembly GCA_036984385.1). NCBI lineage: Eukaryota > Metazoa > Chordata > Actinopteri > Characiformes > Crenuchidae > Crenuchus > Crenuchus spilurus. The sequence goes on from BRDA01089773.1 coordinate 858, forward strand.
ATCTCAGACTCATGTCTGAGAAGCACTCCTGAGATGACTGAACTCTCTGTTAGCATTGCTTTTATACTTGCTGCTGTTAACACTAATGGAAATTTGAGTGCTTTAACATGAGAAATGGGAAGGTCGATATTTGTTATTTATTTATTTTTGCAATGACACAGCTAGATGTAAGGGGCACTTTATGAAGCTTTATCCCTCCCTCTCTCCCTCCCTCCTTCCCTTTCTTTCTCTCTCTCACTCATATTCTCTTTCACACCCACATACAACACACACAAGCGCATCACAGATCAAACCTCTCTTCCACAGCCGACAAGCAGCTGTAGCATCCAAGAAGAAATAACGGTAAGTAGAGCTTCCATAAACCAACAAAAATAGTCATCTTGAGCTCTTAAAAGAGATGGTTCCTCAATGGTTCTTTAGTAAAGAAAATGGTTCTATAGAACCATGAACACTCAAAGAACCCAAAGGGTCTTTTCCATGGTGAAAGTGTTCTTCAGATTGATGAGGAATGTTGCAGATTTTTTTATACAGAACCTTTTTGAAAATGGTTCTATATAGCCCCAAAATGGGTTCTGCTGTAGTTATGATATCATGTTTGTAATAACAAAAGAACCCTTTTTGAGTTTCAAATTTTATATATAACCATTTTTTTTACTAAAGAACCTTTGAAAAACCAATCTTTTTTAAGAGTGTAGAACCTAAAGGGTTCTTTGCATGGTAAAAGGGTTCTTCAGATTGTTGAGGAATGTGCCGTACATGGTTCTATATAGCACCAACATAGGTTCCTCTGTTGTTACAAGCTTGACATCCCAACTACAGCAGAACACTTTTGGAGGCTATATAGAACCATTTCTAAAAAGGTTCTATATAGCCTCCAAAAGTGTTCTGCTTTAGTTGCGATGTCAAGCTTGTAACAACAGAGGAACCTTTGTTGGTGCTATATAGAACCATGTACGGCACATTCCTCAACAATCTGAAAAACCCTTTTACCATGCAAAGAACCCTTCTATATAGAACCATCTTCAACACATTCCTCTGCAATCTGAAGAACCCTTTCACCATGGACTGAGCCTTTTGGGTTCTTTGAGTGTTCATGATTCTATGTAGAACCATTTTCTTTACTAAAGAACTCTTGAAGAACCATCTTTTCAAGACTGGGTGACAAATATGAACCTGGTCAGGACATCGTTTTCCTCCATCATCCTCTGGCAGGTCGCTTCTTCATTCTGACGTTTGGCTGTGTGGTGATCTATGGCTTTTTTGTTGAATGAAGTTGCTTTAGGAGATTGTAGAGCTTTCTTCTCTTTCCTCTGTAAACACTGTCTTTAAGTTGGGATTAAACTGAAGGACTCAAATGTCTGGGCAATTTCTTGATTCTGGATTTGTGTCAACGGATTCCACATGAATCAAATGTAATTATGAGAACAGTTTGTTCTTTAAATGGCTTGTTGGAGGAAAGAAAGTGTTGTGTTTTAGATATTAAAACGCCATTTTGAGGGTTAAAACATTACAGATGTGATAACCTTAACTGCAATTTTACAATTTTACCAAGACTTTGGTTTGGTGTTAAAAGTCTTCAATAGCTTTGGATTAGAGTTACAAAAGCTAATAACAGACATCTGTAGCCTCTATGTCAGCTATATTACTCTCATAGTTTAAGTGTGAAATTTGGGTAACATTAGGTGTGTTTTTGACCCCTCTGGTATTGTGTTCACAATTTTCAAATGTTCTGATTGAATCCAGTTATTGAAACAGGACTTTAGTTTAACAGTGACTTCTCTTAGCTCTGTGGGCCAGAGTGGACCCCACCCATGTTTGACTTCTTTGGGACCCAGCTGGCGTCGAGGCTAACAATAGAAAGTGATGCTGTCTGGAGTAGAAATTTGCAATCAACATATTTTTAATGTGTCCAAGCCTGACAGCATCACTGTTAGTCTCTAATGGGAACTTCTGCCAACGCCCTTCTGCCTGTGCCATACACATGTACCCACTCTGTGTTACAATGAAATTAGGTGATACTGATCTGAACGTGCTCTTTTGTGCTCCATCTTCCAGGCTTCACCCGGTGTGCTCTGTTGTCATAATGATGCACATCTGTATTTTTGTCTCATTCTTCCTGCTGGGTAAGATAAGACTTCTGACTGTCTTTCAAAACAAACATGTCTACACAGTGGGGAAACACTGCTACTTCTTATTACAGTCAACAGTATCAACCACAAAAGACTAAACATGCCATACAAAGTCAGCAGCATTTAGAGTTGATACTAAGGGTTGACCGATTTGATTTCCAATCCCAAATACTAGTAATTAAAGACATCAGTAACCAACATTAGGGGACAATATTCATTTATCATAAATCTTAAAATAAAAAAATAACATTTACAAGGATGCAAATGTTAATTTCTGGTTATTTTGAGCTGCCAGTTAAAGATTCTGCTTCCAATAAACAAGGGATGCACCAAATATTCAGCAACCAAAATTATTTACCATTTTTGGACCCTAATAATTTCTACAGAACAACAACTATTTTAATTTTATCACTAGTAAGTTGATTTTGGCACAAATGGTGTTGAATAAATATCTTTAATTGCAATTTAGTAAATGTTTTTCTTTGAAAACCAAAACAAAAACACATTTAGCCGGTTTAATTTACATAATGGTGTAAAAAGTGGCAAATGTGGGGTGCGTTTCCCAGAAGCAATTGAACTTAGTGATTTACGAACAACTTTAAGAACAGTGTATCTTTAAGAACGTGATTTTTCCGACTGTTTCCCAAAAGCCTTCTTATAGGTAGGTTTGGCATGTGATGGACAGCAACTGCAAGTGAATTTTTTTTTTTTTTGCATGTATGTAGTGTAAATACTTTTTTGATGTTTGTTTTTATTATTATTGTTTACATAATGATACGTTTGTGGCTTAAGAATGAAGAAATGTATGTAAATCGGTGGTTCAGTTTTCGACTGGCCGAGCCTATTTGACGCAGACATGAGGGCGGAGTCAACTAAGTGCTACTTAGGGACTCGTTCGTAAGTTTGGAAGATAAATAGGCAAATCCTCTTGGTTACATGTCCATGATTAATCAGTAAATTTGATTGGTTAAGAGTTGACAAGTTTAGTAGTCAATTTGTAACCATTGCTTGGGACACAATATATTAATTTACTACGACTGTTACACTGAAAAAAACCCCATTGCATTTATGTAATTTATAAGTGTATATCAATAAATAATATATTGTACTTTAAGCAATCGTAGTTTTTTTAATTCGTGAAAACAATAATTTCAACTTAATAAATAAATGTATGCACAGTATTGAACTAAGGACGCTGGCTCTATTTTACGTGACGCAATTACGCTTTCAAAAGAAAGTTTTAATGTTCATGAACTCTTGTTTGTATTAAACACACGTGTGCTGAGTGTTGCGTTTGTCAAAGGATGATCAGCGGCCTCTTTCGTTTTTCATACAGAACTGCACGTGAACTTCAAGTTAAGAACAACTTGGCCAGTTACGAGAGGGTCAGACCACTCGTAGATTTACGAACGAGTTTAAGTACGACGTGGGTTACGAAGGCTTTCGGGAAACACTAGTAAATTTATGAATGTTCGTAAGTACAAGGTTACGAAGTATTTAGTGTTAAGAATGTTTTGGGAAATGCACCCGTATTCAATATTTGACAAAATTTGACAAAAATGTTTCAAAATTTTGTTCAGTTTTGATTTCAGCCAAAATTTTAATTTTGGTGCATCCCTACAATGAATTACTTGTTATAGCTTCATTTTGAATGAGCATTAAAAAATGTTGACATAACATTGGAAAAACATTGAAAAAATGTTGAAGCATTGAGTTTTGGTTGAAATACTTTACTGATTCTTGAATAAATTCCAAGCAAATAGATTTGTAAGATGAACCTACATGATTATGGGAATTGGTTTGGAAAAAAGCCAAATATCAACTCTGATGATCAGTCAGAGCCAGAAATTGGTCAACCCCTAGATGGTAATTGATTATAAACTTGTGATAGAACACATAAAGCTGCCCACTCGAGTTACAGCAGCCATTATTGTTTACCCATGCATATAAATGAGTGCCTGTTTTAAGACCAAGTTCAAGAGGATTTATAGTAATTTCAGTTACATAGTACAATGTGAAACTCAACAGTGTTCCTCTGGGTCTTTGAAAATGTTCAACCATTGCTGATCAATCAAGAAGGAAAACTGAATTTGATTAAACTGAAACTGATATTTTTTGATTAATTCAGTAATTGTGACAGCCTTAATAATGAATGAAGTCTATGTTTCAGGTATGGCCAGCGCTGACAGTGTGACAGATGTTACCTCATGTCTGACCAAGAACCAGGACATACAGATAACCTGCAAATACAGCTTAGCAGACATGAACAATACCGTGTGCACCTTTAAAATGCAAGATAAAGTGGTGGCCACTTCTGATAAAGAAAAACAGGATGCCAGCATTCAGTTGGCCAATATTGCTTCATTTACAAAAGATGAATGCAAGCTGATTTTGAAAAAGGACAAACAGGAATACAATCAGATGTTCAGCTGCAATATTAAGAAGGATGAAAAAGATTTGGTGACAAACAAAATTACTGTAAACAAGGGTAAGTCTGTCTCTATTCCTCTAAATATGCACATTTAGGGGTCCTTATGATTTTCCATATGGATATGCATGTCCAGAATTTTAGGATGTTTATACAGCAACTACATGAAATACATACAAAATGCTGAATGTGTTCACCAGAAATTGACAATTTTTACATATTTAGTCCCAGAAATCATTTTTTCAGGCTTCACAGCACTGAAGGGACTTTATGTAGGCTCATCTCGCAACTCAGATTTGTGCCACAAGAGGGCACACTTCAACAGAACTGTGACAAAAACTGTTTAGAAAACTCAGTATCGAATTACAACAAATATCAATTTATTAAAAAGATATGGCACATAATTTATTAATTCATTAAAAATATTTATTTGAAGTAAAATATTTACCGAGCAGATCAAAACCGCTATAAATGAACAAATTAAGTTTTAGCTTTGATATGACTCCTCCCATTTGTGTGTATCTTAGAAAATAAGACATTAATGACATTAAAGAATAGAATAAAGAATAGATGCTGGGTGATATTTAAGAGGTTGAAACATGACCAACAGCTCTACTAAAGTAAAAATACCAGTTGTTTTTATTCCCCCCCAAGTTAATAAAATGAGTTGATTAGTGCAAACATGATTCACAGATGGTACCTAAACACTTCTTGTTTTAAAGGAAAGATGTTCAGTAAATTTCACAGGCAGGTTTGGAAATGTTCTTTGCACTGAACTGAAAAAACATCTTCCAAATGATAGCATAAGCCATTATGTTCAAGACTATCAAAGCTATTTATCTCATGGCTTTCAGAGATGCTCGTGGCCTTTTTATCCCCGTTTTCCTCTGGCTTGTGTTTGTATTCGTGCAGCATCCTGCCTTCTCTGGGCAATCACTTCCATTTACGCTGTCTCCTGTGGTTTTTGCTGTCTCTGATCTGTCCTGCTGTAATTGAGTTTTGCATTAGAGTCATACAAAACTGTCAATTAAAAATCATGACTCATTCGCTTTCCAGTAGGAAGGGCACTGCTGGGCCAAAGCATTTTGTCTTTACTTAGAGCACAGAACAGTACTTTCACTTTCAACTAGAGATCATTTCTTTCACTAAACACACAATAAAATCATAATCCAGGAATACATAGTCAGCTTATTTATTCAGATATATAAAATAAACAGAAAACACTTCATAGGCGGTTGCACAATGTGGTGCTAATAATGTAGACTAATAGTGGTTGCTAAAGTGTAGTGCATTGGTTTTTAATCTGTGGGCCCCCTAGTGGGCTGAGGTGGTACTGCTAGATGGTAATAGTAGTTTTTATACATAGTCATATTAGAATTTTATGACCATATACCTAATAGTGGCCACACTTGGCTTGGAGTGTTCTCTCAATGTTCATCCCTGACACTTTTTTATTGAGGTTGCGTGGTCCATTGTGGAGTGTTGATAGTTCTGTACCACTTACAGAAGTTTTTGTTTCCCTCTGGCATCAATAGCCTGTGGGGCACCACTGTAATGATATTGGGAGGCCTCAATGTGCAAGAAGTCCTCTCAGTACACCTTCACTATGGCAGCTCTAGAACATCTCTCAAAGTTAGCAGTTTATGAGATACTACCACCACCATGCTTCACCTGGTACCCTATTATCATGCCCTTTTGGACATCAATCAAATCATGTCCCATGATAATTGTTTTACACTCTGCTACAACTGACTGAAGTGCTCACTTATTTATACATGCAGCAATGCCTGAGATGTTCCGATCTAAGTTCAATCCAAAACCAGGGGTGGTCGTAATATTCTGGCATGACTGTGTGTATTGTTTTGACAAATACTGGCAAAATCACTTAGTTCAAGATTGTTGATTGGTCTAGTATAGTACAGTAACTGATATAACAGACAAATTAGCTGGTGGATTAGCAAGATAGCTAAGCTCATGTTAGCACAAGTCTGAGTGAAAGGTTCCTCTCATATTGTTTGTGATTTACCCATCATGAATAAATGGCTAGAACAGATCTTGAGGTTCGGCCATCCAGAAATGAGGTGGCCACCATGTCTCAGACAGAGAAAAAACAAGGAAACTAATGCTAAGGAAATACAACAGTAAGCATTTAGCGCTAGGTTAAATACTAGTAAATACTACAGTGTTGTGTGCTGGTCTTGTCAAGGGGAGCTCTGAAGCTGAACAAATTACACAGGTTGGGTTGATTCAAAGTTCTTGTGGGTTAACTGGGCTGCAAGTTCCAAAAGTGTGGGAATCCCTGGTGTCATGGGTAGGATGACCAGATCTGAGATAACAACAACAACAACAACAACAATAATATATATATATATATAGCGCCTTTCTCAAACACAAAGATGCTTCACAGAGCAAGGACAAAAACAAATTATGAAAAAGAGACACCTCAGTGCGAGTGATGGTGGGGGCATATAATGCAGGGCCAGTGCTCTGCATACACGGATCACATGCACCATGATTTTACAGGGGCACATAATGTCATAATGACTGGAAAAACAGAAATGCTCCCAAATTGCTTTGAATAAAATCTCTTTACATTAACTTGCAGTGAAACTTCCTGTAAAGTTGATCCTTCTTCGAACAGTGAGGATATCTTGTATATGCTTGGAGTGAATCTAGTATAGTCCAACTTCTGATAATTGGATCAGCACCAGCTCTAGTTCTGATTGAAGCAGATAATGTCCTGAGAGGTGATGTCATTATATCCTCTTTTTCATTTACAAATTTCAGAATCACTGAAGACCTGCTCAGCTGGGAGTGTCCTTCAGTATGGAGAAGTGACCTTGCTGTTGGCTCTTTTCCTTCCTCTGGTCTCCAAGCTGCTGTGAGCTCAGAAGAAACTTCTAGAGGAACTCAGGCTGTGGCACCGATGCCAAGATTTCTGCATTGCACTGAAAAAAGAGGCTCCTTTCCTGCTGACATTCACTAAGTGCTTTAAAATTTGAAATAAGTATACTCTGATGTGCTGTTTTCCACTCCTGTAGCAGTACTGGTGGTAGTGATGGGCTTCTTCTGCTTTATTGCTCTGTATTAGCATAATTTGTCTTATAGCATGTACTGAGATATACAGTAGAGTCATTACTAACATTAGTAGTAGATCTTGTAATGTGATCAATCAAAAGTTTGGACACCCCTTCTGAACATTTAGTGGTTTTTCATTATTTAAAAATGTTCTGCATTGTAGATTAATACTAAAGTCATTCAGACTATGAAGAAACACATCTGTAATTATTTAGTAAAGAAACAAGTGTTAAACAAACCAGAATATGTTTTATATTTTACATTCTTCAAAGTAGGCACCTCTTGCTTAGATGCCAGCTTTCTTGGCATTTTCTCAGTCAGCTTTATGAGGTAGTCACCTGGAATGGCTTTCAGTTATTAGCTGTGCCTTCTCAAGAGTTCATGACTTACATTTTTTGCCCCTTAATGTGTTTGAGACATCAGTTGTGTGTCTACTTTGAAGAATCTAAAATCTAATCAAATTTTGTTTTAACACTTTTAAGTTTACTACATAATTCCTTATGTGTTCTGTCGTAATCTGGATGACTTCAGTATTTATTTACAATGTAGGAAAGAAACAAAAATAAACATTAATTGAGAAGGTCTGTCCAAACTTTCGACTAGTACTGTATTTGTGCTGTTTTGTGTTTGTACTGTCAATGGTGTTATAAAGTTACAAAACTTCCAATTTTGTTGACTCAGAATGTCATTTTTCAGTACCATGTATAATGGACTTTATGAGAAGCATCTACAGTACATTTAGGGCTGGCTAACTTGGCAACAAGTACAGTATAATTACTATACACTATACAAGAAATGGTTCTTCAAGTGTTCTTTAGTAAAGAAAATGGTTCTATATAGAACCATGAACACTCCAAAAAACCCAAAGGGTTCTTTGCATGATGAAAGGGTTCTTCAGATTGATGCTGTAGAAGGTTCTATATAGCACCAAAAAGGGTTCTTCTATTATTACAAATTCATTCACTATCACACCCGCTTAATCCTTTTCAGGGTTGCGGTTAGTCCCCTACTCCCTCATTGGGCGCAGGGCAGGGCATTACACTATTCAACTAAGCCCAGGACAGGGCGCCAGTCCATCGCTGGGTGAACACACACATGGACATTTTTAGAGTACCCAATTCACCTGACCTCCATGTTTTTGGACTGTGCGAGGAAACCGGAGACCCCGGAGGAAACCCACGCGGACACGGGGAGAACATGGAAACTCCACCCAGATGTGGACTCGAACCCAAGACCTCAGCGCTGAGAGGCGAACGTGCTAACAACTAAGCCACCATGCTGCCCATTATTACAAATTTGACATCATAATGATAGCAGAACCGTTTTGGGACTATATAGAACACTGTATAGAACCATCTACAGCACATTCCTCATCAATCCCTCATGTGTTCATTGTTCTATAGAGAACCATTTTATTTACTAAAGAACCCTTGAAGAACATATTTTAGGAGTGTGGTAAAAGTGTTCTTCAGATTGATGATGACTGTGCTGTAGATGGTTCTATATGGTTCTATAAAGAACCTTTTTGAAAATGGTTCTATATAGCACCAAAAAAGGTTCTACTATCACTATGATGTTGAGTTTGTAATAATAGAGGAACTCTATTTGGTGTTATATAGAATGATTTACAAAATGTTTCTATAGAACCATCTACAGCACATTTCTCATCTATCTGAAGAACTTTTTGGTTCTTTGTGTGTTCATGGTTCTATATAGAACCATTTTCTTTATTAAAGAACCCTTGAAGAAACATCTCTTTTAATAATGTACTGATATATATATATATATATATATATATATATTTCACAATATTTCACTCTGGAGTTTGGAGCTGATGTACCAAATAAATTAACATTGAAAAATATTAGCAGCCAGTACATGATTACACCCTAAAGGCCAGAGTTTTACAATCCTTTTTACACTCAGTTTTACTGTCATAAAGAGTTCTTATTCCCTTTCCCAAGGTCTTAGATTATTTATTTCATTACCACAACATAATAAATGTTGCTTTCTTCAGATAACTACATTATTTCATTAAGAAAACAAACAATGCTTTCACAAAATAGTAGCTTAATTGATTTGACATCTTGGGAAAAAAAACAATCATATCTAAAAACATTCAGGGTTAGTAGTGCACAACATGTGCAGTGCAATAGTGCAACTTGACATGCAACATTCAACACTACTAATGCGGCCTTCCTCTTCCTGCTGTTGGATGCACTCAATCAACAATAGACACCAGGTGGTGGGGTATGATGATCTTCTCCATCTCAAATGAGTACAGCAACCATAGTACAAACCTTTACACCTTCTCCAGTCAGTGTTATTACTCAGGTGACACTTTACACTGAGAGTTTACACAGGTGTAAAATATATTTCCAAAATAAAATGACTTACAAAGTTATGAAACAATAAGCGCACAACAGCCATCCATCCATCCATCCATCCATCCATCCATCCAGTTATATATTCATCTATTCAGCCATTCATCCTTCCAGCCATCCATTCCTGAACTCTTCCATCCAACCAGCCGGCCTTTTAGAGTTTCCATACACCTCACTAAATCCAAGTAATCCAATAATGATTAGACTAATCTTGTTAAAGTCAAACCTTTCTGACAAGAAAAGAGCAGCAAAATATTTCCTTCTGGACACTAATTGAGCTAAAACTATCTGACTTACTTAGAAATACTGCTTTGAGGATTATCCCCAATATCTCAAGATAATTAATTATCTTAGTATTAATGAGATCATATCTCAGAATGATCACATAATGGGCTGAAATGACATAATGGGCTTCCTGAGAAAGTCTTCTGATGACTTGCACTATAATACTCAATCTATTTCGACCAAGAGAATCACATTCTCTTCATTTACTCCTCTCTCTGAGGAGGAGGCACTAGCCCTCCTAACATGTAGCCGCCCTA
>BRDA01089776.1:0-12015 GCA_036984385.1 Crenuchus spilurus
CTTCACTCACACACAGTTCCTCAACTGGGTCTGGTTATGTACTCTTTGCATGCTTGTCACCACAGAAGGAAGCCTCTTCTGAACCTGACACACAAAATCTACAAACAGTTTGCTGAAGACAAGCAGTCCAAGAGTATGGATTACAGGAACCATGTCCTGTGGTCTGACAAGGCCAAGATAAACTTGTTTGCCGCAGATGGTGTCCAGCATGTGTTGCAGCGCTTTGGTGAGAAGTAGCAAGATTACTGTGTCAAGCATGGTAGTGATAACATCATGACATCACAGATGACAGGGTTTGCTGCATGTATAAATAATTGAGTCAGTTGTAGCAGAGTGTAAAACCATCATCGTGGACAAAGGACGTGGTAATAGGGTGCCAGGTGAAGCATGGTGGTGGCAGCATCTCGGAAACCACCAACCTTGTAGGATGTTCTGCTGTAGTGAAGGTGTACTTGATTGCCTCCCAACAGCATAACAGTGGTGTCCCACCAGCCAATGATACCAGAGGACACTGGCGGCAGTGGTACAGAGCAACGACACATCACAGTGGACCAGTTCAGCGCTCTGAGCCAAGGGTGTTTATTCCTACAATTAGGTAGGTGGTCCTAATATTGTATTATGATTATTGTATTACATGAACATTCTTCAATTTTGGGCTTAATGTAAAAATTGTAGTGTGGAACACCCCCCCTGCATTGGAAATGGTACATGCTTAGCTCAGATGCTTATCCGTGTCTCTGCTTTAGACTTACATCTGTCAATATGAAATAATCACAATGAGCAGACTGATGACTTTGATGAATAATCTGAATATTCAGATGACCCAGTGACATTTCGTAGAAAAAAGTAAACAAATCGTTTCAGGCTTTTAAAGTGTTTATTAATCACAGGGATGCGAGTCATTTTCTTGGCTGAAGTTGGACCTGGAGGTCAACACTTGGTGATGCAGACTGCAGTCTGAAGTGAGCTTGTGAGGGTTCCTTGGTGTACATCTTTAAATAGGCCTGTCACAATTATTACATCATCACAAACATATAAAACAGAAAATATGTTTGAGACTTACAGAAACTGGGTGTTCATTGTACTGTTTTATTTACAATAACCTTTAAAGTACAGTGTCCAGCTCTGCTGCTTCATCAAACCCAACCTTAACCACATGACTGCAGCTCAAATAAACAAACATTACTGACTGCATTTACACACCAACAGAGTTTAGAGCTTTAGTGTTAGTGGCATAATTGTTATTATGGTATTCCAGATGGTTGTTATGGTGTTGCTAAGTGGTTGCTAGAGGTGTAGTGGTATAGATGTTACTGTGGTATCATGGTTGGTTGCTATGGTACTGTAGTAGGTTGCTTTGGCATTGCTCTGGTGTTGTCTTGTGGTTGCTATGGTACTGTAGTAGGTTACTATGGTGTTGCTAAGTAGACACTACATGGATGCTACAGTGTGGTGAGATGATTGAAATGGTATTTCAGGCGGTTGCCTTGATGTTGCTTGGTTGTTGCAAGGCAGATGCTGAGGTGTCTCAGGTCGTGTTGTGGGAGCCTATGTTGTTTTCGGGTGTTAGTGTATTTGTATCAATGTTCCATCTGAAAAGTGTGATCAGGTGACTGTGTAATAGCCATGACTGTAGAATTTCTGTTGAATACAGTCCACTGCATAGAAATGTTGCATGAACGTACACCGACATGCCAGGGCTTCAGATGCTACTTGACAGGGTTTGCTACGTGTATAAATAAGCGTATCATATTTGATACATAGTTCTTGTTAAGATCAGGTTCTGAATGATCTTGAACCTGATTCATAATTATGAATGATCTTGCCTCATTTATTAATAATAATAATAATAATAATAAAAAATTAATAATTAAAATAATAAAAAAGAAAAAGTTAATGTATAAAAAGTATACACACGTCTGCTGCCCCCTGGTGGATTATCCATGCACTGCATGCACCAGATGATTTGAGTACAAATGTAAAGGACACTCCATGTTTTCTTAAAACATCATGCTGTGAGCAATAGAATCTGGATGCATTACATATGATACAAAACATTTTTTTATTTGTAATTAGTTAGAAGATCAAATAAACAGTTTTAAAGAATTTGTTTTCAAAGTCATTTGATGTTTCAGGCTTTAAGTTAACTTCATTATTCAGAGGCTCCAGTGATTTTGTGGAGATGACTGTAAGATGCTGTTTTCTTCACAGATCCAGGACCACGTTTTCTGAGAATTTGGTGTGTTTGGTCAAGTGTGGAAACAGTCCTGAAATTAGTGGTCTGGACTTTGCTTCAAGTGATCTTTAGTGTCCCATGTGGGGTTGATTTTATAACATGACTGCTTGGTGCATCATTGTCCTTTATTAGGTTTCACAGTGCATGGTGAAATGTTGTGAATCTAAAGCTCTGATCACCGCTTTAGTGTTTGTATCCAACAAAATAATACAAATCAGTCAAGAGATGAACTGGATGTCAAACATTGTAGATACTTTTTTGCATGTAGTGATGTATTGAGCTAATCGGACAAGCCTTAAAAAGACCGTCCCCCAAAACCAGATGAGTTAGAGCCCCCTAACACTCTAATACGAGCCTGATGTGACTACAGGATGATGACAGCTGCGGGCATTTATACATACACATATATAACCAGTTACGTTTAGTCAGTCCTGCGTTATGTTGTACTGAACAGCAGCAAACTCGCTTCACAATAAGGAAAAAAATCACTCAGTTGAGTCCAAACGTTCTAGTTTGACTACAGTGCTGATTCCACACCTGAACCATTCATTTAATGTTTTATAAAATAAAAAAAAAAAAGTAAAACATCTCAAATTTCAGGCACACCCTGCCCATGTTCAGACACAAAATAAATAAACCCAAACGTCTGTGGCAATAAAATCACTTTAAGAGAAGAATAAACAAATAAAAATAATTCCAGTCATTATGTAATTACGCAGCCTTGCAAGACCTAGAACGTCAGTTAAACCTTATTTAGACCTGCCTGTCTACTTCACTACTCTACCGCTTCCAGTGAATGAGTCTCTTTATAGAAGCTTAATGTCAGAACACGGTGGAAGTTTGTCATATTTCATCAGTATGACTTATAGCTCACGATTTGGCCAATCAGGCACAGTAATATGATGGGCAGTAGTAGTGTTGGCACTGTGGGCAGCTGCTGGAAAAGGAAATGGGCATCTCCATAAAGTTTGTCAGGCAGATGGAAGCATGAAGTGCTCTAAAATCTCAGCTGTGTTGTGTCTGGACTTGATAAAACACAGTGGACCAACACCAGCAGATGACATGACACCACAAACCAGCACAGAAACTTCACACTGGACTTCAGACACCTTGTGTTCTGTCTCTATACTCTTCCTCCAGACTCTAGGAGCTGATTTACAAATATGCAAAACTGACTTTCATCTGAAAAGAGGACTTTGGAGCACTAACAGTCCAGTTCTGGTTCTCTTTAGTCCAGGTAAGACACTTCTGATGTTGTCTCTGGTTCAGGAGTGTTGATATTAGGAATGTGGATGTTGTAGCTTTGAGAGATACACAGTGTTTATACTGTTTATAGTCATTTACTCAAACTCAAATACTGTAGATGCTGGATTTCTTACTTTTATGAGCTGTAAGTCATCCTGATCAACTTTAAAAAAAAAAAAAAAAAAAGACTTGAAATGTCATTATTATATAAAATAACAAAAATTAACTTTCACAATATTCCATTTTTGCTGTGATAGCCACTGAATTCTGAAATATTAATGTGTTTTAATGGATGCAGAGTTCTTTAATGGATAATTTTTTTTCTTTCAATGTCATGTCAGTTACATTGGTAATACATTGTCTGTAGCTCATTTTAAAGCAATATTTTGGTGAAAAGACAAACTTGCAGGTACTCTCTTACTTTCAGAAAGTATTTTTTGTCTATTTTTTATAGACAATAGTATTTAATACAGTATTACAAACCACAATGTAGATTACAGAATACTTCAGAAATGCAGTTTGCTAAGATGCTAATTGATGGCTAGAAGCTTCCATTTATTTAGCTACATTAGCCTCTTGTCTCCAGTGGAAAACTAAAGACAGAGACCAAACATTTCTTGGCTGATCAACTCCATTTGGGGAAAATCATAAAAAATGTGATTCTTCACCAAACTTTTCCTTTAAATATTTGAGGTCAATTCTATTATTGATATTCCTAAAAGGTGCTTAAAGCTGCCGTACAGTCAGGCTTGTGCAGAACACGCATCTGAGCTGGACACACAGGGGAGGAAATCAAAGTTCCAAACTGTAACAAACAGCCATGAAATTAAAACCAGCACCTTGTATCTCCACTTATAAGTGCATTTTAGCTCCACTGATCATATAAGTGCCTCCTTTCTCCCTGTTGTTGAATGATTAGGACCCTTATAGAGCACGTGGATCATTCTCAGTGACATTGATGTGGTGGTGGTGTGTTGGGTGGAGATGCTAAACACTGTGGCCATTCACTGTTAACTCTAGACACACTTACCTTGTAGGTGAGACAGAAGCTCATCTGTTGCTGCACAGTTTGTGTTGGTTCTCTAGTCCTTCACTGGTGCTCACAGGATGCTGTTGGCTGCACTATTTTCACTCCAGTAGTGACACAGGTGTTTAAAAACATCAGCAGCTCTGCTGTGTCTGATCCACTCTAACACACCACCACCACATCAGTGTCACTGTAGTGCTGATAAAAACAGATGGACTAATTGTAGAACTATAAAGTGCATCTATATGGTCAGTGACACTGTGAACGTTACACCAGAACAGTGTACAGACTGTGTACTCTGTTAAAAAGACACACATTCACAGTAGCAAAAGCTAATCTGCACTGTTAATTGTTCCTTTAAGTCTATTTCTACAGGGTCTCCGAGCCCCTGCTGCTGCTTCTTCAGTCATAATGGAGAAGAAAATAATACACAAGTATATGATGACGTTTTCGCCTCCAGCTCTGGCTCATCCACCTTTAATACCATAGTCACTTACTTCATCACTACTGCATGTAAACAGTGAGGAAGGAGGTAGACATGCAAGGCAATCCAAAAGAAAGGAGGCAAAACGATGAGAAATGGTTCAAGCTGTATGATCTTTTCATTCTGTGGGCCTTTGCAGTCATTTGAATTAAGGTTGTGATCACCGAGCCCTGAACCAGGACTCTTAGGGCTATTTTTTATTATTATTATTATTAATATCACTAATGCTGTCAGTTTTAACCAGGTCATATCCAAAGAACTGTTATTATATTGAGGTGTATTGCTACTGTAACGTTAAGCAATGTAACTGCAGGTGATTGTTGTTATTATGCAGCCCTAGCTCAGGACACACACGTGTACTAATGAAACAACCCACACATTAGCTGTGGTGTTAAATATCTGTGCGTATGGCCTTGCTTTGCAGAAACTCCATCGTTTCCACACAGTGAGCGGTGTCATGTGCCCCCCGGTGTCTGTCTGAGGGCTGAGAAGCCAGACGAGTGTACGTGTGTGTCTGTGCACTTAGGTTTTGAGGACCTAACCTGCAGGCCCGCCCAAAAACTGCCCCTCAGTATCGGTACATGTGGTAGGTGCTGACCCAAGAGGATGTGAAAGCCCAGTCCGGGAACTTCCGCAACAGAGAGTCTAACCGAGGCGTCTGCTGGTCTTCTCCAAAGAAGTAGTGAGACGAGATGGCCAAGGAGAGGATGGCAGAGTCATCCTGGACGTCTGAAGGCGGCTGAGAAAACAATCACGATACAGATAAAACAAGAATATAGTGAACATAAAATGACACAAATGCACTTTTTATATATTTATTCTCATTTTTTGAACTGCTCTATTAGTGATTTAAAGGAAAATCAGGAAAATGTAAGTACAGAATGATGCAGATGTCTGTATAAACTGTGTACAGTATACCAAAACTGCTGTAGCCTTCACACACCCACCTGCACTTCAAGCCAGAACTCCCATGTTGGTGCATCCAGGCCATGAGAATAAAATATAAAGTATTCTCCATTTAGGTCGAACTGAGGGGTCCCGTCTCCGAATGACCAGCCCGTCAGAGAGGCACCGGTGTGAGGCAGGAGGTACAGAGACATGTGGCTCGGCCCTGCAGGAATTAGGATGTTTGAGGTCAACAAAAATTTCATAATATAATTACATAACTTTTCAGGACAAACTGTAAAATACTGTACATACTATTATTTTATATCAGTGAGTACTATACTGTCCCTGCGCTGCTGTTAACACTGCATTTCCTCATGGCAGGACTAATTATTGCATTGACCGCTACCTCAATTTGTATGGATGGTGACATGCAGTTAACTCTAGAATTATTAGCGCCCTTCAAACACTAAATTATATAAAACAATACATAGAAATGTTGGGAGTAACTTAATGTTAATGTATTTTAATATAAAACCTCTGATATTAAAATATGTCTATCTGACGTGACAGACAGAACAAACGTCCAATATCTTAACAACTTACAGCGGCAGGTGAACACGAACTGCTGACTTGCAAAACACATGTACTGTTTGATGGAGTGACAGCGGGGACAGCCAATCGATGAGCGTTAGCTAGAAACAGCAGAGCCAATCGATGAGCTTGTGGGCAGTCTAAATGAAAATCTACATTTCAAACGCTCTGGGTTATATTCGCGTTTTGCCATCTTGCCTCCGCACATTACAAATTTAAAAAGAAGGGTAACGGGC
The DNA here is from genome assembly GCA_036984385.1 of Crenuchus spilurus. Classification (NCBI taxonomy): domain Eukaryota; kingdom Metazoa; phylum Chordata; class Actinopteri; order Characiformes; family Crenuchidae; genus Crenuchus; species Crenuchus spilurus. Next base: position 6,708 of record BRDA01089776.1, read on the forward strand.
AAACAAATTTTATCAAGGTAAAAGACGAGTACAAAAAAAATACGCATTAATTATTTTTCGTTTTTAATTGTTTTAAAATGTAATTGTCCGTGACCCACCCAGAACGTGTCCACGACCCAGTTTTGTGTCACGACCCACCAGTTGAGAATTGCTGCCCTAGAGCCTTATTGTTAGGGATCTGGTCAAAGTCTCTAATCAGCCTGTGAGATTTTACTAAAGCTACACTAAAGTGTAGATTGGGATGAAATCCACCCAGACCAGCAGCTTGTAGTTGCCAAGAAAATTCACCAAATTATTTTAGGTGTGTGTCTGGACTGAACTAAAATAATCTGACATGTGCTGTGTTTGGTTTGGCAGGTTGACCGTCTGTTTATCACCAAACTCAAATAATCCCAAAACACTACTATCCATCTGAACAGTCATATCGTCTGTGTGGGACAACTGTGTGGGAATTTTCCTCAAAAGGGAGATGCAAAGTGCGCTGGTTGTGGGAGGAGCATGCATAAGTAATGTCATACTGAATTAACATTCATCACAATATGTTCAAACGTTTGTGGACACCTCTTCTAATTAATGCATTTAGCTCCTTCCACTACATCTGGCATGAGTTTGGGTTGGGGGTGAGGTGATGTGATGATCATCCAACATCATGACCTCACTAACACATTTGTGGAGAGATTCCATCAAATCCTCACAACAAATCTCAAAAATCGAGTTGAAAGCCTTGAGTTACTCCAGTTAATAGCTCTTACCTTTAGCTTCAAAATTCATCTTTACTGCCCCCCATTCCGTCACCTGCTTTGTAACCAGTCTGAACTCTAGTGGAGATTTAGGAGACACTGCAGGGGCCGGCAGATACCAGTTCTTCCTAAAACAAAAATATGGCAGAGACATAAGTCTGGTGCCTCATTCATTAAATTAGTTTGTGTCACCTACCTGCACTTCATTAGGTACAGAGTGTGTATCTCCACTCATAGCCTCCTTTCACCCTGTTTTTCAATGGTCAAGACCACCACAGAGCAGGAGCATCATTCTCAGTGACACTGAAGTGGTGGTGGTGTGTTAGTGTGAGCTGCTCAAGATTTTAAACACTCACTGTCCACTCTATCAAACACACCTACCTTACTGGTCCACCTTGTATATGTAAAGTCAGACACAGTAGCTTAGCAGTTTGTGTTGGTTCTCTAGTCCCTTACTGGTGCTCACAGGACACTGTTGGTTTCACTATTTTCACACCAATAGTGATAATGAGGTGTTTAATAACATCTGCAGCTCTGCTGTGTCTGATCTGCTCCAACACACCACCACCACATCAGTGGTACTGAGAATGATCCACCTGCTCTCTGGTGGTCCTGACCATTGAAGAACAGATGGACCACAGTCTGTAATTGTAAAAGTACAAAGTGTACCTGTATGCTCAGTGGAGTTAAAATCCACAATAAGTTGACATACAAGTTGTGTGTGTTTAATGAAGTGGCCAGCGAGTGTATATTCCAAGCAATGTATGACATATTTAGTTACAAGGCTCCGTACGTACTTGACAAGGAATTTGACAGGCAGGAACCAGGGGAAGCCGCAGAAGGGCAGGTCATCACGGCAGCGTGTGCGGATGGTGTCGTTGATCTCAGGAATGTGAGGGGTGACGTGGCTCATTCCAGTATAGTCAAAGCTATTAATCCACAGGCCAGAGTCCATCCGCTCCACTGACCCATCCAAATCGTGGAATGTACGTGTGGTGTGCTACAAGCAAAGAGATTGTCAGTTACAGGTGGATGTGAACTTCTAATCCTCTCCTGTGAGGTTCCAGTGGATATAATGGGCAAAAGTCAATTTGCCATTGCCTGGAAATGACAAGGCACTTAGAGCAGTTTTAGGTAAAAGTGACTAGAAAAGAAAACAGAATGGTGAAGCAGCTGAAGTGGTTCCCACTTCTAGACAGTTTCCAGGATGTTGCTACATGCTCAATAAGGTGCAAGTTCATTTGCTGGGTGGTTGCGATGATGTTGTTATGGCTTACATAGTGGTTGCTAGGCTGTTGCTATGTGGTTGCTTGGCTGCTGCTATGCGTTTGTTAAGTGGTTGCTATGGTGTCTCAGGTGGTTGCTTTTGTGTTGCTCAGTGGTTGCTAAGTTACTATGTGTTTGCATAGTGGTTGCTATAGTGTCTCAGGTGATTGCATAGATGCTGCTAAGTGGTTGCTATGGTGTCTCACGTGGTTGCTCAAGATGTTGCTAAGTGGACACTAGATGGGTGCTACAGTATGGTGACTGTTATTTTATGTTGTTAGTGGTTGCTAGGGTGTTGCTATTGTATCCCTACTGTTGCTATGTTGTCTGAGGTGGTTGCAGTGGATTTGTATCATTGTTATATTTGAAAGTTGCCAAAACTTATGCACCCCATTCATTCTTATGGGAAAAATAATGAGCAAAAAACCCTCAAAAAAACTAAAGTTGTGTACAAACTTGCATCTTAACTAAGAATCCAATCTTAATTAATAAGACCAATTAAGAATCTAATCTGTTATGTTTCCATCTTCAGATCATTTGCTGTTGGTTTGATGGCAATGTAAGATGAAAAAGTAGAGATGGTATATAAAAACATTTAAATAAATATTCAATAAAACCAGTAGAAAATAATTGTATATATTTGATCATGTTTGAGATATAAGAATAGTACACAGTGGCAGTAGACTGAGTTAACAGAGTGATGAATGGTTTAGGGTTACCTGTATGATGACCCGTTTTGGCCGTGGGCTGGCCGGGTTGGCTGAGTAGGGGAAGAACAGGCCACAGGAGACCAGAACCAACATCACAGCAAAGAACGTCCCCAGAGCTGCCAAAACACGCTTAGTGCTGCGCGCCAGATAGATGAAGTGCATCTGTATATCATCATTATTATTATTATTATTATTAAGACACAGACAGAGAAAGTGCTGCAAAAATATTCTTAAAAATAAATTTAGTCTGAATGTCTAATATTTCTCATTAATAGAATGTTGTAAGTCTATTGTCAGACTATTTCATTTAAAATCTTATTTTAACCCTTTAACATTCTGCTCACCCGTTAGGTAGAGCACATTTAAGTCACTCTATGTTACTGAAGAAGGAGATGAATGTAGAGGTATAGTAGGCTAAAAAATATCCACTAGAGGTCACTAGAAACATTTTCTTGTCTGAATGTAAACCAGCAATGCTTCATAGCCATACCACAAAGAATAAACTGGATCAAATGCTGAAAAACCATTAGTGCTGTTTGCACCACCACACAGACGAGTGTGATGTTTAAGAAGGTAACAAAATTAGCAAGTTATTGTCCAGTTTTGGCATTTGTAGTTTATGTTCTGATTTTACCAAAAAGTGCAATCTCACTGTATTTTTAAAGTGCACGTTTAAAAAAAAACTGTGGGGTTTTTAATAAAAAAAAAAAAAAAAAAAAAAACTTATTACCCACCCCCAGTTAAAATTCTGTAAAATTATCTCAATATACTGGCAGATTATTTTGCTCGTTTTAAGGCAAATGCTTTTAACAAGCAAGCAACATTATCTGCATACAGTGGAACCTCAGGTTTCATCATTAATCACTTATAAAGCACTTGATGATAACCAAAACGAACAATAACTGAAGCCATATTTCACATAAAATGTAAATCCAATTAATCCATTCCAGACACACCAAAAAAAAAAAAAAAAATAATAATAATAATAATAATATTTATATATATATATATATATATATATATAAAACTAAATTAAATATAATATTTGTATGTAGAATAACTATAGTTTTACATACAGATGAGAAATAAATACAAAAAACTAATTAAATGGATAAATGAACATTTAGCATCACTCTTATGGGTTTATGCTCTGTTTTAGAGTGTGCCAGTGAGGACCAGCCTGCAGCCTTTGTTTTGAACACCTGTTCTCAGCTGCTATTTGTTTTCACACCCATGTTCGGGTCACTTTAGCGTTTTAGTTTGTTTTGAGAGTTATCAACAAGAAATAATGAGAAACAAAGCCAGAATGAAAGATGAACATGTGGGTGGATGCTTTGTTTTTTCAAAGTTAGAGGTGAGTCATTTGGGTACACCGATGAAAACTGGGCGAATGAACAATAACTGGGACAACACTTCCCAGAAAAAAGCTGATGATAACTGAACTGTATGATAACCAGGGCAAAGAACAACCGAGGTTCCACTGTATAGTGAGATCATTTTACTTAATAAAATTGAAAAGAAAATGTGTAGTTAAATGTTAAATGATCTTATAATAAGCTCACAACATTCTCAAAATTAGACATATTAGACATTTAACTAGACGCGAGATTATTTCACTTGCTAAGATATTAGTGAGTAGCAATTAATCACAGCTGGACTCATGACATATTACTTATGATAATTATGCTCAATTTTAAGCCTAAACGGTATTTTAAGCTCTACAGGAAAACAAAATTATTGTGTAATAACAAAATGAATTTAAAATAAAATAAAAAAACATCTTTTGGACTTTTGTGAGTACACATCGTCCTCTAATGTAATAAAGTAGCAACTGTTTAGAGCTTGTTAATACTAACAGTCAATTTATTAAAAAAATACCTCAATATACTGATACTCAAAAACTGATACATACATAGTCATATCAGAATATTTATGACCACCTGCCTAATAATCCTTGGCTTGGATGGCACTAATCAGTCATGGTGGCATGAACTGGAATAAGTGACAGAACGTATCCAGAAGCACTCGTGCCCATTTCAAATGCATCACAGCACTGAGGTCCCTCAGGGTGTTTATCAGATGTTCCAGATGTGGTCCAGTGGAATGAGATATGCTAGGAAAGGGCGCCAAAGTCACGGTTGTGCTCCCGAAACCATTCATAGACCTTGTGCAGTGAGGTGGGGTGTTATCCTGCTGATAGGTACCACTACTAGTCATCAGTAAGAAGTACGTCAACATGTATGAGTGCACACGAGCTGCTAGGAAGTACCCATTGGCACATGCAGTGATATTAGTGGTCCAAGGTCATGCCAGGAAAACATAACCCAGACATGTACCCACAGTTGTGTCTTGGAGGCAGTTCTCATGTGCTTGGTGGAGAATTTGCCACCGTCAGTCCAGTTTATGCAGCACAGACATGGATTTTGTTGAGAAAATAACATTTTTCCAATCCTCCAGTGTCCAATTACAGTACTCCTGTAAGCGATGCTGATGACGAACATTGTTCAACATTGGCACCTTAACCATACATCTGTTTCACAGGCCCAGATGTAATAGTGCTCAATGATCTCGGACACTTTCTTTGCTGCTCCT
>BRDA01089778.1:0-16564 GCA_036984385.1 Crenuchus spilurus
GTTTACCTGGATCCCTTTTGTGACCATCCGTTCAGTAAATATATTATTTACTTTTACGCACGTGTCTGCTTTCCTGACTTTGCCTTCTAACCTGAAAGGAGGCAAAATAAAATTTGCCTAATTCCATACTGGAAACAAAACACATCTAATAAGTACTGTGTGATTGGTAAATAATTAACCAATCAAATTCACAGCAATGTTAGACTATTATAGCCATCAACACATCAACAAGTAATACACAAAGCTAATTATTTAATATGATGATTATTAAGTGGGTGTGATAATGGATGGATGGATGGATGGATGATAAACAGATATTTCATGTTTATACAAAAACAGGCTAATTTAATTCTTCCTGTTTTTAGCTTTCAGAAATAATTCGCATAATTTGCATCTTGAGTTTGATACCCCTACTAGATCAGACCACTAAACCCCTGCCATTCAGTTTCATTCCCATTCCATTCTTCTCCTTTCAAGTTTTGTGTTAAGTTTTAAAATTACATTATAGGCATATAAGAGAATAACACCTTATTTAATCTAGACTAAATATATTTAAAGCAAATCTTTGAGGATGCTCAGTCTCCCTCTGAATGATAGCTATGGAAAATAGATTTGATTAAAACATGTTGACCCATCAGACTCCCCAGAATCTTTTGTTATTATTGGAAGTGGGTTTCCCTGACCAGGGTAAGCTTAGTCCACTACTAGGGTTATTCTAATCTTTTGAAAGAACTAAACTTGCACTACACAAGTCACCAGATGTATATGTTATGTATTGCTATTGCAAAGTTTCAACAGCTATTAATCAAGATGCCAAAGGAGATTCACCACTGAGGCCTCCTTCTAGGCTAATTCTTGACATGCCGCTCTGCTTTGTATCATGACCACTGTGTTTTTTGTGCCTCCCTCCCATTTAATTATTCTTGTCTCTTAGCCATGCTTTGTACGACCATCTGTAGGACGGAAGCTGGCGCAAGAGGCAAGCTGTGGGAACCGATTGAACCAGCAGACCCTCCCCAGCAGCATGGGCCCCTGAGTGGGCTTAATCTGACAGGCCGGAAACAAAAGGCCAAGTGTAATCATTATCTGGTGATGACTGACAGCACAGGTGCCTAATAAGCATCCGGTGACGCACTTGCACCCTGGCTTTAGCCAGCTGAAGACTCCTATCTTAATCCCTGATTGGAGCGCACTGGAGCACAGACACTAATTTGCGACTTGTGAACCTATAGCATCTTAATCACAGTAATTGATTTAATTAGTTTGGACACAGGCCATAGAAATCATGAAGCTGCTGGGGTGTGAAATGGATTTTCTTCTGTTGCTGGTCAGATGTTGAGGATGTGTAGGGCACTGGAGCATGTTTATGATTAACTCATCATCCTCATATCAGGCTGACATCATCATTCTAGTGAAGAGACATGCATGTAAACAGAAGTACAGGTAGCTATTAAGTACTTTGCTGAAATATAATCTAAATTAACCCTTAAAATCATACTTTGGATCCTTAGCAATTTGTGACCTCATCCTCCTTAACATGTTCATTTTCACCTTGATGCCCCAGTATCATTAAATATGTTTGGTTTTATTTGTTTTGAACCTGATAATTAAATATATTACAGTTTCTTACCAGCAGAAAATTACTGAGATATTACTGAGGTAACACCCATTAATCAAAGAGGTAATATGAAAAAAAAAACATAATGTCTCACTTAGATGTGTATTTTTATACGTTAACACAAATCTTTGTTTTATATTTTATTCATTTTAAAAGATCTACTAAACGTGTTTTACTTGGGTTAAGTTATACATTTTTTTTTATATTTGAATTGGATGCCAGTAACCCGCTTCAAAAAAAGTTGGAACAAGACCAACAAAAGACAGGTAAAGTTTGTAATGAATAAATAACACACCTGGTGGAACATCTCACAACAAATGTGGTCAATTGGCAATACAGTAACGTGATTTGAGGGACAAGACCTAAAACCAATACGAGATGGTCATGACTTCTGGATCTTTAGATAGTAAAGGTATTTACTGCACTGTATTGTAAATTACTGGAGGATTATTTCCAAAAACCTGTCTCTGGGTTGTTATTGTATCCACAATTGTAACTTAAAACTCTACTGTGCAGAGATGAAAAAATATATAAACTAGATCCAGAAATGTTGCCAATTTCTCTGGGCCCAAACTCATTTAAAATGCAATGTAGAAGTTCAAAAGCCAGCATCTGTGTTAGTATGAGGGTAATAAGTCATATAGCCTGGGAGACTTGCACATCTGTAAAGGCATCAATAGTACTGAATGATATATACAGGTTGTAGAGCAACATATCCTACTATCTAGATGACATTCAGGGCCTTGCTTATTTCAGCAAGAGAATGAAAAACCACATTCTGCACATATTACAACAGCATGGTTCTGTGGTAAATGAGTCTGGTTGTTATACTTGCCTACCTGCAGTCCAGACTAGTCAACCATTGCAAACATTTGGTACATTATGAAATTTAAAATAAAACAAAGGAGATCCTAAACTGTTGAACAGTATTTTGTTTTTGGCTTTCCAAACACAGATAGGGAGTGGATAAAAGAAGAGGTGCAACACAGTCATAAATGTTGTAACTAAATTCTATGGAGCTTACTATACAGTATCAATGAGAAGTAACACATAAAATAGGAAACTAGCCAACTCAATCAAGGCAGAGTTAAAGACGCATTGGTTCAGCTTTATTCTCGGGAAGCATGAGACATTGTCTCAGAATGGAAAACATCTCTCTGGAAAATGACACACAACACTGGCATAGGATTTGTATACAGACTCTGAGGGGTAGATGCAATCTTGCTGCATTGCCACATTTACTGCATTGGCACATGTGACAGGGACATATATGCTTGGCACATGACCATGTATTCATGTTCTTGGTGTATTCTCTCAAAACGTGCTGACACCCTGCTGAGTTCAGACTCCTTGGAATATTTGCTGATGTCTATCTAATTTTGAAGTCAATAGTATACAGATCAAAAGTCCCTTACTTAGTTGTAAACTGATTTAAAATTAAATTGCTCTTACTAGTTATATTTTTTTTCGCATTTATGTTTTATTAAACTCAATTGAACTCCATCATAAACATGACAAAATGAAAAATGCTACTAGTATCAAATACAAAAATGATCATATATTCATCCAGCCATCATCTTAACCATTTAACCAATTCAGGGTCATGGTGAGTCCCCATACCCATCCACTGTGCACTAAGCAGGGCATTCCACTATTTCAAATGGTCAAAAATGTTGTCTTTTAAAATGTTTCAATTAATTATAGAGTATTTAAATGTTTGCATATAATTGCAAATTTTTTTTTACATGCCAACTGAAAGTGGATTTGTAGAATACAGATAATAATATATTCAGTGAGTTTAGGCTGAATCAGAACATATTATGCCTTTAGTCCGGATCAATGTGGCAGTCAATGATCACCATCCAAGCTACTGTAACACTAAATATTTCTTCTTGTTAGAAAATAAAATGTGTGACACGCTTCCAACAGGTATAGCTAACACAACCACTCAGCACACACACCAATATGAGTGTGATTAGATATGTGTGTGTGTGGGGGGGGGCTTGAAACAGAGGAAATTGTTTTTGAGCTAATCTTGAACTGAGTCACCTCATCTTTTTCTGTGAAAGCCTCATAGTGCTACAGTAACGCTCTCATAATATGTTGATCTGCTGGATCACTGTGCCCCACAATTTAAAACTAAGCAAAAATACCAAAAAATAAAATAACTGATTTGTGGATTGGTCTGTGGAGTTGCTAAGTCACTGTCCATTCCATAAAAGCCATCAGTATCTCTGCTGGTAAGTTGAAGGGCAGTTGTGTCCATTAGAAAAGTGTTCCCTGGTGTATTACACAGGACATTACATCCCTAGTAAGGATGTGAACATTAGTAGAGCAGCCAGTCATCTGAGGCCAAGCACTCATTGTAATATGATAAAGTCTTTGTTTCACAGGCTCTTTTCAGTAGGTAATTAACATTTCAGTGGCAAATATGACAAGAGCACTCATTCCTCTACAAATCAACTGAATTGAGTGACTTTGCAACTTTGAAAAGATATCAGTTGTCTTAAAAGGAAGAATTCTTATATTGCATTAGCATCTGACTTGTATGCTCCTGATTCAGGCAAAGTATCTGAATGCGATTTTGCTATAAAAATGTTTCAGTTATTCAAGCAATTTCAACTGTACAATGTATTCAATGTATATTCCAAACCAGTGTTCCCCACCATTGCATAGTTCTAGAAATGTATACTATATGTTTACTCAGCATTTTATATTTGGATATACTGTTCTTGATGTGTTTATGCTTAGACTGCATTTAATTTACATTCAAAATATTATCTATTACATCTATTACCCTTGCCTGACACTAACTGTAGCCTCTAACCTTAAGCGCAACCCTAAATCTAAACCTAACCCTGGTCTTAACTTTTAACCCAAACCCTAACACTGCTAAATATCAACCAATACAGCGGCACATTAATTAAAGTAGAATATTGTGAAAATGTTTATTGTTGTTCATAATAATGTCAAAACGTAAAATATGTATTATTTATTACAAATGAGTCTTTTTTTGTTGTGCTGTTGATCAGTATGACTTATAGCTCATGAAAATCAGAAATCCAGAAATTCAAATTATTAGAATATTTAATTTTGAGTTTGAGTAATTCAAATCATGTCAACAATTAAACAATAAAAGTTTAATATACATCACTGAATGTGTAATGAATATATGAATATAAAATATATGACAGTTTACTTTTTTGAATAAAATTATGAACACAAATGAACTTTTAATAATAATAAATACACACTAGGGGACAATGAGCAAACACCAGCAGCAGTTGGGGGTTAGGTGCCTTGCTCAAGGGTGCTTCAGCCATGCCTTTCAGGTTAAGTGTATCAAACTAACAACTTTTGGTGCCAAGCCCACTTCTCTAACCTTTGTACCATAGCTATGTCCTCACAATATTTTTAATATTCTGATATTATAATTTTAAAGATGCACTAGTGGCTTGGGGGCAAATGTGGCCTGGTGGGGTGGGGGAAGTTTGGCCTGGTGAGGTGACAGCCATGGTCTGGTGGTTCTTGTGGGCTTGTGCTCAAAAGTTTGCTGGCTCTATCCCCTCGCCAGGGGGTCACAGAACAAGTCACATAACCCCAAACTGCTCCCCAGGTGCTGTGGATAAGGCTGAGCACCAATTTGGGTATGGGTACTCATTGCCTCTACTGTGTTCACTTGTGTTTGTGTGTGTGTGTGTGTGTGTATGTTTGTTTCACTGTATGGATGGGTTAAATGTGAAGATCAAATTCCTCTGCATGCAAATGTATTGGTCAATGATTGCACATTCAAGTTTGTTAATAATCAGAGCCTATGTAGATAATATGTAAAATAGGGGCCTAAACACAAAGTTAGAACTACTGATTGCAAAAATTTTGTAGCTTTAATAAATTAAAAACTATTTAGTCAAGGCAGCATTATTAAATAGGCATAAATGAGCACTACAGATAATACAATACTTATTTGAGTAAGGGAAGAGTAACAATTTAAGCTGCTGTGGCTCTGGACACACTGAGTGAAATGATTATATTCTGGTCATATATGCATCTTCTTAAATGAAATGTCATCATATGCACTTTAAGAAATGGACTTGTACTAGCTGTACCTGCTGGAAAACAGGTGTTGGATCATGCAGAGAGTTCTTTCCAAGTTCAGCTATAAAAATAGCAAAATAAATGAAATGAGCTCCATATAAGAGGAACTGCTGCTGCTGAGTAATCATTAAATGATCATTCACTTCATTTCACTGATTTCATGCCCACTAGAGCTCTTATACATAAAAGAATGTGTTATTTTACCTTGAAGCCCTTTTCTCTCTCCTAGTTTGATGTTAATAAAAGTACGCTAATGGAAAGCTGTAAGTAAAAGTCTAAATCTAACAAGGACACAGCACAATGAAGAACCACTATTAATACCACAATGCTGGTGCTTCACTTCTTAGCTAAAGTATGAGTAACAGTATACATTAGGGATGAACCAGTACACCACTATCTGTATCTGTATCTGTTCAAACATATAAATTATCTGTATCCATATCTGTACTCAGAGTGGGCGGAGTCTAAACTGGAATTGGGCGTAGTTTAACCAGAAGTAGGTGGGGCTTCAATCAGTACATTATTTTAAGTCTGAAATTGATATGGATTGATCAGAAGTTGCTATATGTATTGTTTATTTGAAAACTATTTACATATATTTATTTAAACTATTTATTATATCACCAGCCAAACTAAAAGAAAGCAGATGGAGTGGAGGCAGTGACCAACGTGACACAAGCTGTTTTGAGCTCTGTCTTGTCAAATGCACCATGAAAAACAGTTCACCAAGTAACTTTAAATATCATACAAACCGAAATAGAGGCGAGCTGAAGAAAACCTAAGGAGTACTGAAGAGAGCAGTGAGCTAGAGTGAAGCCAAGCACAGAGAGATCAGTCACTGTCTGTGTGTACTAGAGTATCTGCAGAGACATGTCTGTGTCGGGAGGTGCGGGCACTCTGTGTGACTGCCAATCACAGATAGTGAAGACAGTCAGTCACCCAATAAGGATTTTCCCTCAGCACTAGCACGGATATTGATGAGTTTTACTTGTTTAATGCTCGTACTAGTCAAAAATGCTTTATCCATACTGGATACTCGTCTGAAACGAGTATCCGGCTCAACCCTAGTAAACATACATAAATATATGTGACTCCGCCAGGGAAAACCAGGCCAAAGTCACTGGGCAACTTATTGAGATATTGTGTCAATATCGTGTCACTCACATTAGCGACAAAACTTAGCCACTCGGTATTATTGCTGTAAATGAAAGATAACAGTCTCAGATATCTATCAGAGTACATATTTTGATCAAAAACAAAACATAAATTCACAAAAAAAAAGTTGTTTTGAAAAAAACACATTTAAAAAAAAAAAAGAATGACTTTGACCTAGTTTTCCCTGGCGGGGTCACATATACCTAGACATAAATAGCTGATGTTGTATTGCAATGTTGGCAGCATTGCCCTGTTCTTTTCCTTAATATGCCATTTGTAACTTTAAATGTGCATTCATGAGATCCTTTGTTCTCTTATATATTCTCTTGCAGTTAGTTCTCTACCCGCTCACCAAGCACAGAGCAGGTTATGGACATTACAGACTATGATCATATAACCTATATTATATTATATTATATTATATTATATTATATTATATTATATTATATAAAGTAAAATTAAAACAACATACAAAGTATAATGTTTATGGTGGTGAAGATCTGTGCTTGTGAAGTTTTGTTTTACACTACATCACCCAACATCACTTTTTTTACTTGCATGCAGTCACAGACATTGCTTGATATTGTTGCTCATTTGCCTTTGCTAAAATATGCCTATTGGATAGTTTCATAAACAATATACCATAAAGTCAGCATGTGGTTGCTGCCCTGCCCACTTTATTTGCATGTTGTTTTAAACTGGACCTGAAATTTTGGTCTTAATGTTCAAGTAGTCTACAAAATTTCTGCCAAAAAAACAAGAATCAACTACAGCCAGGACTATATATATATATATATATATATATATATATATATATATATATATATATATATATATATATATATATATAGGCTTGGGTGGGGGGTTACTATGTGGGAAAGTACAGTATAATAGGCCCTGAGCTCCAAAATGTCTCAGTATAGGAGCTCCTAATAATGCCACAATCTTGCCTTGCAAATTCTAGTGCTGTACCATTAATGGGATAAGTTGGGGCTGTGCTGGAAACATGGAACACACTAAAATGTGCAGGTCAGGGGTACTCCAGGACCAGGACTGGGAACAAAGCCTATATATCCTTTATATTCTTCTATTCATGAGTTGATCTGCATCTTAAACATTGTGCTAATGCTTTCTGTATTCCCACTCACAATAGTGACTGATTTGACCTTGTCCTTGTTGACCAGGTGAGGGCCTGTGAGCGAGTGCTGGCCTCCAGGCATGTGAGCTGCTGTGAGGCAGAGGTGGCTAGGTAAAAGATGACTTTGCTTGCTGGGGATGGCTCTGACTATGACTACAGTGCCCTGAGCTGTGCCTCTGACACCTCCCTGAACCCACCACCTGTCCAAGAGCGTGAGGCCCTCAAGGGTGTCTACTACAAGCGTGCCCAGTGTCTCATCTCGCCTGATACTGTTGATGTTGCAGCCCATTCTGCTGATGGACAGCGGCTTCATGTCATCATCAACGTGGGTGGCCTGCGCTACCAGTTGCCATGGACCACGCTGGAGGACTTCCCGCTGTCACGTCTGGGCCAGCTGCGTCTCTGCAGCAGCTTTGATGAGATCATGCGCGTGTGTGATGATTATGACGTGACCCGCAATGAGTTCTTCTTTGACCGCAGCCCTTGTGCTTTCCGCACCATCCTGACCTTCCTGCGTGCTGGCAAGCTGCGATCACTGAGGGAGATGTGTGCTCTGTCCTTCCGTGAGGAGCTACTCTACTGGGGTGTCCCTGAGGAGAGCCTGGAGTGGTGCTGCCGGAGGCGCCTGCTGCAGCGTGCTGAGGAGTGTGATGAGCTGGAGAGGGCAGCTGAAGAAGAGGAGGAGGAGGATGAGGATGATGAAGAGAGTGAAGGCGGCCTGGCAGGCCAGTCCCGACTAGGCCACTGCATGGGCAAACTGAGGGACATGGTGGAAAAACCACATTCAGGACTTCCCGGAAAGATATTTGCCTGTCTCTCGGTGCTCTTCGTCACCATCACAGCCATCAATCTGTCCATAAGCACCATGCCTGCTATGAGGGAGGAGGAGGAAGATGTGAGTGATAAGGTTTTTCTTCTAATGGTTGTCAGATTGTTCTTTTAAAATAATAAAATTGTGAAATTCTGGTTTTTAGGAAGTTACACTTGAAGGTCTGACAAAGTAGTAACACAGGTAGCAAGTAATGTTTACTCCACATCTGCAATTCTTAAGGCCTACATTTAGCCTTGAATGATGCTGTAGACTGAAAGTGAGTCTGGATCCCTCATCTCCAGCACAGGTCCATCTTAAATGGGCCAGATGTCAGGTGTGTTGTGGACCAGGTCAGAGTCAAATCAGGGCCAGATCAATTAACATTTGGCCCATGGGTGACCAATGTCACCACTGGGTGAATGTGTGGCAAATTTACTTTGTAGGTAACTTAGCTATGATAACTAATATTAGCACTCACAGATAATGCATTTAGCACTCACAGATCGACCCACCAAAAATGTTTGTTTGCATTCCAATTATTGAGACATATTAATGACAACAATTCAATCTAAAATCACACAATGATGCTAATATTACCTTTTCTTACAAGTCAGAGATATGAAGAGTTGGTGGTATGATGTTACAATAATGAATGACCCATCAGCAGAAAAATGGAACATTGATGGATTGTAACATTACACAAAGCTACTGTAGTTTGTGGAATACTTTTACTTATTTTAATATCATCATTTGGGGGCTGGGGTATTTTGAGCGAGTTAGAATTTTGGGGGACATATAATATTGTGAAGAAGTTACTTTGTGCTCATAATTAAATTCAAAGACTGTTTTATATTTTATATTCATTATATGTAAATTGACATCCCAATTTATAATTTTTCAAGAGCTTTCAAGTTATACTGATTGCACATTGTATACTTTATCCTGATCAACAGTATACAAAAAATATCTTTTTTTCTTGGATTATTTTAATAAAATATATTTAAGGTTGTGGTTGTAAGGTGACAAAATGTGCAAAAGGGGTATGTAAACTTTTGAGCACACCTGTATGATGTCACATGAAAATTTAGTAATATTAGATTCAAAGAAGTTAGATTGAAGCAGTTTCACAATCAGCAATAACTAAATAATTAAATCTAATATACTTTATAATACTCTGAAAGGGTAAACATGACAGTGACAGTATTTCATGAATTGCTTTCTAAAAATAAGAGTTTTCCATGAACGTTTCTACAGGGCAGGTAAATCAGAAATAATTAATTTCACTAACACACGGACTCCCACATTTAGCAGCCTTTCCTGCTTAATTGAATTTGGGTGCTTGTTATCCAGTCTGGTATCAGTCGGAGAAGTAATTATCATGGCAGCCTTCAGCAAAGAAAGAAGTGGGACACAATTTTCAGTTATGCATTAGAACAGCAAAGTACTGCCTCAAAAGTACATAAAATATGTCAAAATATATTCTTGTCAAAGGCTGCTTATGTGTCTAATGAAAAATAAAAACAAAATAAATGGATTTGGATTTTGATGCACTCAGACAGTGACTACAGGATTCCAATCAGTTCAAATCAAAATTGAAGTATCCTTATAAAAAGCCCTTACAGTATCAGTTAATAGAGTGAGTGTCTAAAACATCTGGCTGGTAATGTATGAAGAATCAATATGTATACTATATGGAAAAAGTATTGGGACACCATCACAGTTTATCCTGGTTTTGTTGGAGTAACTCTCTACTGTCCAGGGAAGGGTTTCTACTCAATTTTGGAACATTGCAGTGAGAATTTGATTGTATTCAGTGACAAGCATTAGTGAGGACAGGATACTGAATGATCACCACCCCACCTCATCCCCAACTCCAACAACTTATTACAAAAATATTGGATGGAACACAAAACACATTTCTACTGCTCCACAGCTCAATGCCATTCGGCATGGTGCCAACAGGTTCTTTTTTACTTGTACCAGAGAGTCTAATGCACAATGCTATATTTTGAGGAAAAAGAAAAATGCACACCAGTACAAAAATCTTCCCACAACTGTGAAGTATGGTGAAGGGAGCATTGTGCTTTAGAGCTGCTTTGCTGAAGCAAGGTCTTGACACCTTGCAATCATTGAGCAGTTAATTCAAAGGTGTATCAAGACATTTCACAGGAGAATGTAAGGGCACTAGTCCATGATCTCAACCTGAAGAAATGCTGAATAAAAGTCAATAACCCCAAGCACACAAAAAATGGAAGATTTTTATTTTGAGAGTCCTGACCTTAACCCTATCAACCTGTTCTGGCATGACCGGAAGAGGGCTGTGCATACAAATATATTAAATATCCAAAATATTGCTGAACTGAAACACATTTGTAGGCAGGAATGGCCCAGACTTCCTCCTCAATGCTGTACAAATCTTTTTTGCAGCTACAGGAAATGTTTGATGGTGGTATTTTATGCTACAGGGGATCTGCAGGTTATTAAATTCAAGGGTTCACTTAAGTTTTCTTGCCTGCACTGTATATATTTAATTAATGTGCTTAATAAAAGGCATAAACAGTGCTGGTATATAATTGTGATTTACTGTATATAATGATCAGGCCACATTTTATTAGTAATCAGTGCAGAAATTCAGGTAATTCCAGAGGCTTCATTAACTTTATAAACTTGCAACTGTGTCAGTTTTAAGGTTCAGGTTTAAAAATGTAGGAGCACATGATTCAAGACATACAAAATTTGTACAGTTGGATTTCAGAAGAATGGTAACCTAGTGTTTTATATTTTCATTTTGGGTTTGTTTTTGCAATACAACAAGGTCACTACTGGGATGCAGTGGATTTGTGAGGTCAACTGGTTGCAATTTTGTTGTAGGACAGGGAAGCAAATGCATCATCTGAAACATAAGCTCATAAACAAGATGGTCTGTTTTAGCCTGAAGGCATGTAATAACAAGGTTTTGTCCTCACCTTTGGAAACCTTGTTAGAATTTCAATATGGTTACTCACTACTAACACTTGCAAAGCAATAATGATCACATCTAGTTGCTGGAATAAATCAACACATTTGCACAGGATTTTTAGTGGCAGTCTACAATGTGCAATATCAGAATTTAATGATAATTAAAGCGTAATAGTGCAAGGTGAGCATGGTGACAGATCCTGAGGGGGATACAATTAGCACAAGTTCAGACAAATGGAGAAAACACGTGGAAATTGAATTTGAAGACAGGTCGAATATATTTTGGTGCTTCAGGGTGCTATTCTCTCAATTGGTAGGTACTGCTTCCCTCTGCTGTTCTATGGTCAGAACTGCAAATGGAACAGAAGTCCATAAAACAAGGGGTTTAAGCTCTGGGAGACCCAATGGTCTGATTATGCTGAAGCATTTCCTGCACCAGTTTTCAGCTAAATGTTAAGTTTTTCAAGAGCTGGGAGCAGTAAATGTCAATGGATCCCAAGTGTTGGAGTTCAGAATCCTTCCTGTAAATGAGCTATACTGTTGATCTAGCACAGTGGTAATCCATTCTGGTCCTGGAGGATCAGAATCCAGCCCAGTTTGTTGATATCCCTGACTGTGAAGGGAAATCATAAAGCTGTGCTTGACTCTGGCTCAGCAGAACTCAAATGCTTGATCCTTGATTTACATTAGTTACTGCATGATAGTGCCTATGATGACTGGAATGTTAAAGGAACGTAGTATAGAATAGCCGTATCAATTCTGCCACTGATGGAATAAATCATTGTATCTCCAGTATGGTAAATTTATAAAAGAAAGAAAAGCATGGATTAATGGAAGTCAGTAAAAAAATATTTTATTCCAAATAGAACTAATCATTATGCATGTTCTATACAAAAACCCAGTGACCCAGATTATAATTATTTATTAAATGCACTTCCAAAGTTGACAAAAAAGAGAGGCTGTTTTTTCAGCAACAGTATATG
The DNA here is from genome assembly GCA_036984385.1 of Crenuchus spilurus. Classification (NCBI taxonomy): domain Eukaryota; kingdom Metazoa; phylum Chordata; class Actinopteri; order Characiformes; family Crenuchidae; genus Crenuchus; species Crenuchus spilurus. The sequence continues at coordinate 12,759 of BRDA01089778.1, forward strand.
CTAATCAATCTAATTTGTCTCTTAGGGAAAGTGCTCTCAGATGTGCTACAACATCTTCATTGTGGAGACTGTGTGTGTGGCCTGGTTCTCCCTGGAGTTCACATTACGCTTCATTCAGGACCGCAGCAAACTGGCCTTCCTGCGGCGCCCACTCAACCTCATTGATGTCATAGCCATCCTGCCCTACTACATCACACTTGTGGTGGACAGCACATCTGCAGGAGAGAAGCGTCTAGGCTCTGGCAACACATACCTGGACAAAGTTGGACTTGTTCTACGGGTTCTGCGAGCCCTGCGTATCCTCTATGTGATGCGGCTGGCAAGGCATTCGCTTGGACTCCAGACTCTAGGCCTGACAGCCCGACGGTGCACCCGTGAATTTGGTCTTTTGCTACTCTTTCTCTGTGTGGCTATTGCGCTCTTCTCACCGCTCCTGTATCTTATTGAGAATGAGATGGCAGCCACACAGGAGTTTAGCAGCATCCCAGCCACTTACTGGTGGGCCGTCATCACCATGACTACTGTGGGTTACGGAGATATGGTGCCTCGCAGTATCCCTGGCCAGGTAGTGGCACTCAGCAGCATCCTCAGTGGTATCCTGCTTATGGCCTTCCCTGTCACTTCCATCTTCCACACATTCTCACGTTCATATGTTGAACTGAAGCAGGAGCAGCAGAGGTTGCTGCAACGGCGGACTCATTTCTTGTTACGCAGCCGCATGGCTGGACTGGGCAGCAACATGTCATTGGAGAGTGATGTTCTCTTTCCCAGTGCATCATCTGATCCGAGAGACACAGATGACTGAAATGTGAATACTGACGATGATGATCCTCTCTTAAAACTGGACTTATCAATGTATCAGATGCAAATGAAGATCATTACAGAAGGGGCATAAGAGCAGATAGTCTCTTTCCTCCAAAATCTACTAGATATGAACTTTAGCTAACTTGCTAGCTAGACAACTGTTACTTTTTGTTGTACTGGTCAAGCAAGCATGGCCAGCAGCATGTTGCTGAACAGTGACACCTTATTCCCCAGTGCCTCATCTGAACTGAGGGACCCTGATGAGTTTTGAGGAGGACACTTACATCAGTCTGCAGTCATACGTCAAAAAATTAGCACACAGCTGAAGTTATTTTTTGTTTGCAATTTAATTCAAAAATGTAAATTATCATATATTTTATATTCATTACATTTAAAGTGACATAGAGTATTTCCAGTCTTTTTTTGTTTTACTGTTGATCAGAATGACTTATTGCTCAGGAAAATTAAAAATCCATTGTCTCAAGTTATTAAAATATTTTAATACACTCATTGCAAGACTCACTAAACTACTATTTACACAGTATAAATAATGTGTAATGCTCAGACTACAACTACCACATTCCTAAAATCTAGCCACTCCTAAATTGGAGACAATGTCAGAGATGTCTTACCAGGAATAAGGAGAAAGAGAACTGAACTGTTGTTCAGTGGTCCAAAGTCATATTTTCAGATGAAAGTCAATTTTGCGTTTCATTTGGAAATCAAGGTCATACAGACTGGAGAGGATGTGGAGAGGCACAGAATCCAAGGTGTTCAAAGTCTAGTATGCAGTTTCCTCAATCTGTGACGGTTCAAAGTGCCATGACGTCTGCTGGTGTTGGTCCACAAAGTCAATGCAGATGTCTACCAAAAGATTTTAGAACACTTCATGCTTGCATCTGCTGACAAGATTTATGAAGATGCTGATTACCTTTACCCATCAGCACCTGCTCATGCTACTACTAACCATATTACTGTGCTTGAATGGCAGAACAACTCATGAGCCATACTGATCACCATTAAAAAAGCCTTGAAATTTGACACTTGAAATATGACACTTATATTAAATTTGGAACAAAAATGAACTTTTTCATACTGATGTATGACTGTAGGTACCTTGTCTAACTTTAAAAGTTTACCAGAGCTGTTCTGTTTATCAGAGTTAGTTAGAGAACTATTGCTCTTTTTGCTGCACTGACTACGTAGGCCTAGCAGCAACATGTCACTGGAGAGCAACATTCTTCTCTTCAGCACTTCATCTGATCTGATAGACCCTGAAGACTGAAATGAAAACACTGTGGGCGAGTTTAGAGACGTTGTTTACCGCTCTAAATTAGGTCATTCCTTTTGAAGCTTGACTCATCAGGACATTATGAAAGTGTGCTCAGCCTTTTCAGTGTGCACTTCAGACAGCCATTCAGTGAAGCAGAACTCATCATTATGCATGTCCTTTACAGCGGCACTTTGCCTCTTCTTTCTACCCTTCATAAATTCAGTGATATGAAAGGACATAAAAGGTCTCATCACAAAGTATTGATTAAGCAACCAGTTCTTAACATCACATAAGCCTAATCCAACATACTGTGTTTATGAATGATGACAGGTTTGGTGCATGAGTTAAAATAGACCCATAATATAGACTTTATTTGAGCACAATAAACATCCAAGATCACAAGGAGCACATGCCGTTTAGTGACCCAGACTACAGTAAGTCTTTTATGTTACTGATGTGAACTTACCAGAATGTTCTAGCTCACAACATTTTGTCTCACAACCTGAAGATATTTTGAATGTCTGTTGTGTCAGTAATTATGTGTTGTCATGATGTTTTATTATTTCTTAAAAGCAATGTAGGGATAATAAATTGGTTTTAATTTTGCTGTGGTCAGTAATTTAGTTCTTACACATAACACACACACACACACACACACACACACACCTTAATCAGCATTGGTTAACTTTGTGTGGGAAAAAAAAATGCCAAGAACGGTAGTAAAAATAAATAAATAATTGAAAGGAAAAAAAATCAGTTTCATCATAAAATTAAAAAGATAAAAATAAAAAAGGAAGTTATGTTGAGTATGACAACTCTTGTTCAGCAATACTTAGTTAATAATTTCCTACTGCATGAGTTTTATTCATTCATGCACTTAAAAATATTCATGTTCTGAGTTTATAAAAAAAAAAAAAAACTTCTCTTACTCTCTTACTTTTCTGATCAAAAACACTGATTTAAAACTCAATTTTGAGGCTGTTCTGTAAATATGTTTCAAATAAACAATACATATAGCAACTCAATCCATATCAATTTCAGACTGAAAATAATGTACATATTTAAGCCCCACCCACTTCCGGTTAAACCATGCCAATTCCAGTTTAGGCCCCGCCCACTCAGATACAATACAGATAATTTAGTTGGTTGAACAGATACAGATACAGGTGTACTCGCTCATCCTTATTATTAAACTATGTATTTTATTGTATGATATGATTTCATATTGTATACAGTTGTAACCAGAAGTTCACAAACGCTGTATGAAAAGACGTTTAACTCTCTCCTGACCTTAAATCTGACTGAACCTTTCTGCTTTTAAGTCAGTTATATATACACTGCTCAAAAAAATAAAAAGAACACTTAAACAACACAATGTAACTACAAGTCTACCACACTTCTATGAAACCAAACTGTACAGTTAGTAAGCAACATTGATTGTGAATCAATTTCACCTGCTGTTGTGCAAATAGAACAGACAACAGGTAGAAATGAGAGACAATTAGCAAGACAACCCCTATAAAAGAGTGGTTCTGCAGGTGGTGACCTTTTCTCTGTTCTCATCCTTTATGGCTGATGTTTTGGTCACTTTTGCATTTTGTCAGTTCTCTTACCATAGAGGTAGCATGAGGCGGTGTCTACAACCCACAGAAGTTGCTCAGGTAGTGCAGCTCATCCAGGATGGCATATCAATGCGAGCTGTGGCAAGGTTTGCTGTGTCTGTCAGCAC
>BRDA01089779.1:0-34610 GCA_036984385.1 Crenuchus spilurus
TCATTTTCCTTTTTCCAGCCACTTATTGCTACTTGTCCCAACTTTTTTGGGATTTGTTGACACTGTGAAATTTTGAATCAACTTATTTCTCCTTTTCATTTGCCATCTCCACATCATTGCCTTCAGTTTTTATTCACAATTTGTTCAGTGTCCCAACTTTTTTGGAATCCGGTTTGTACATTCATATTGCAACTGACTGTTGGTACACAGTTAATACCTCACTTCTACCCCATTAATCAATGGACAAAGTCCAACAGAGGACCATAGTGGATTGTGTATAATTTAGCTGGTGGACCACTCAAACAAACATGCTGGCGGCATGGAAGTATTCTCTCTTGAACATTTACATTGAAGACAGAGGTAGGATGGCTCATAAATTGTGCAAGCTACAGTTAATAACAGTAAGCCAATGTGTGTACCTATAATGGTAGGGGGCAAGGATGATAAAATGGCTGATGAGTGCAAGTACCCAATTTACTAATTTCATACTAAACCATACTAAAATGTAAAAATTTACAAAAAAAATAGTATCAACATTAAAACAAAGAGGCTCGATAAATGTCTTTGTGCACAATGAAGGTATGAAATGAAAAATTTATGATTTAAATGATGAACTTTTCACGATATTCTAATTTTCTGATGCATGACTGTACAAATGACCTGTTCCATCAGTCTGTTCGAGTCAGACTGGGGTTCAAGCATACTAATTAAAAGTGTCTTTTTTACTGCATACCTCCTGTGCATTTTCCTCTTCGTCCTCCAGTCTGCTTCTCATTAACCTGCAACTGTCTTCCAAACTGTCCTTCTTTCCCTCCAGCTGCTCAAGTCTGTCAATCACATCTCCAATGCTCTCCTAAAAACACAAGCACATAACAGGTATTGGGTATATCTGAAACAGTCTAAACTAAAATCATCAGAGCCATGATTCATTTAGAAGTAATTAAGACCAATGAATTAGTAAGACAACTGTATTTAAAGTTGTTAAACAAATCTGTCAAAGATGTCTTAAGGCAAATGGGCTTTTTAGTGTAAAATTACATACCTCATACATCTTGATTTTCTTTTTACCATGCTTAACTTTTTGGCTCTCTGCCTGGAACTGTTCAGATACTTGCATCATATTCTCAGATTTCTGTGTGGGCACAGGAAGCTGAGCACATTTTGTCAGGAACCTAACAAAGCAAATAGTGTGTGTGTGTGAGGACATATCACAGAAAATTAATCCATATTTTTGTACCCCCCCCCCATATTCAGATATTAAAACAGCATTGTTACTATATTTACAGCAGAAAGTTTCTTACTGTTCTTTCAGTATGTTGAGGTGTTTCTGTGATTCCTCTTTTTCTTTCATTTTCTTTGAGAGTACAGATCTGACACAATGGAAAGAAAAAGATCATTTCAAATGAATGCTGTCATATAATATTCAAGGAAGGTGAACCATGCCATAACCATAACACTGCTCACAGTATTGACAAATCCAGCATGTTGTCAATGGCTGAAATGGAGGGTTTGCCCAGTGGCTTCCAGTTTTTCTGTCCTTTTACATTTCTTGATTTTCGGGTAACTGCCAGCACTGTTTCATGAAGCGAAGCAAAGCAAAGAAAGACAAAATAAGATTTCAGACTTGTTTCAGACTTTCTTCAGTAAGACCAAAGCAGAACAAGTTAATAGTTTTGCAATGCCTAAAAATGACTCACCATTCTTCCTTCTTGACTTATCTTGCACATTCCCCTCAACAGGGAGTTCCTGTAACAGAATATTTCAGTGTTTATAGACTTTCATCAGAATGGACAGCAAGTACAATACTTTTGGTCAAGATCTAAAACTGGCAACCCTCCTTGGTTAAAAGGAAGGGCTGAACTGTAGTATTAACATATCAATCAGAAAAGTGTATTAAAATGTAAGAAATAGTTTTGAGGGTGTCACCTTTCAAACCAAAATAAAACTGGAGCTTAGCTAGATCATGTTTAATGCCAAACAAAGTGTAGATGTTCATCATTGTTGATTTCATTTCTGGTGGGTTGAAAAATGGGACATGAACAATGACACTCTTTCAAATCTATGGTTTTAAGTATCAGGACATAGATATTTAAATTAGGTTGAATACAACCTCAGATGAACAACACATGATAAATTATATCATGACATTATTTGAAAAAAAAAAAAAAAAAAAAAAAAAAAAAAAAAATGCAGAAGCAGTGTGTGAAGAATTATGCACACCCTTACTGCTTACTGAGAGTAAGTAGCTGCCAGGTTTTACCATGCCCAGAGAAAATGGAATAACCCAAAAACTACATCGCAGACTCTACAGGGCTCAGTTAGATTAGGTTGTTGTTAGATTCAACTTTGTCATTACACATGTACAAGGCAAGGAAATGTAGTTTAGCATATAACTAGAGGTGCAATAAGCAGTCAGTGCAGTGCAGGATGTACGTAGATAAGCTATATACAGTCATGGCCGAAAGTGTTGGCACCCCTGAATTTTTTCCAGAAAATGAAGTATTTCTCCCAGAAAATTATTGCAATTACACATGTTTTGTTATACACATGTTTATTTCCTTTGTGTGTAATGGAACAACACAAAAACAGAGGGAAAAAAGGCAAATTTGACATAATTTCACACAAAACTCCAAAAATGGGCCGGACAAAATTATTGACACCTTTTCAAAATTGAGGGTAAATAACTTTGTTTCAAGCATGTGATGCTCATTCAAACTCACCTGTGATAAGTAACAGGTGTGGGCAATTTAAAAATCACACCTGAAACCAGATAAAAAGGAGAGAAGTTGACTCAATCTTTGCATTGTGTGTCTGTGTGTGCCACACTAAGCATGGAGAACAGAAAGAGAAGAAGAGAACTGTGAGGACTTGAGAACCAAAATTGTGGAAAAATATCAACAATCTCAAGGTCACAAGTCCATCTCCAGAGATCTTGATGTTCCTTTGTCCACGGTGCGCAACATAATCAAGAAGTTTACAACCCATGGCACTGTAGATAATTGCCCTGGACGTGGACAGAGGAGAAAAACTGATAAAAGGTTGCAACACAGGATAGTCCAGATGGTGGATAAGCAGCCCCAATCAAGTTCCAAAGAAATTCAAGCTGTCCTGCAGGCGCAGGGTGCATCAGTGTCAGCTCAAACTATCCGTCAACATTTGAATGAAATTAAATGCTATGGCAGGAGACCCAGGAGGACACAGAGACATAAATAAGCTAGACTGCAGTTTGCCAAAATGTATGCAAGTAAGCCAAAATCCTTCTGGGAAAACATCTTGTGGACAGATGAGACCAAGATAGCGCTTTTTGGTAAAGCACATCATTCCACTGTTTACCGAAAACGGAATGAGGCATACAAAGAAAAGAAGACAGTACCTACAGTCAAATATGGTGGAGGTTCAAAGATGTTTTGGGGTTGTTTTGCTGCCTCTGGAACTAGGTGCCTTGACTGTGTGCAAGGCATCATGAAATCTGAAGATTACCAAAGGATTTTGGGTTGCAATGTAGGGCCCAGTGTCAGAAAGCTGGATTTGCATCCTAGGTCATGGGTCTTCCAGCAGGACAATGACCCCAAACATACTTCAAAAAGCACCCAGGAATGGATGGAAACAAAGCGCTGAAAAGTTCTAAAGTGGCCAGAAATGGGTCCGGATCTAAATCCCATTGAACACCTGTGGGGAGATCTTAAAAATGTTGGGAGAAGGCACCCTTCAAATATGAGAGACTTGGAGCAGTTTGCAAAAGCAGAAAATTCCAGTTGAGAGGTGTAAGAAGCTTGTTGATGGTTATAGGAAGCAATTGATTTCAGTCATTTTTAAATATTAAGTTGAGGGTGCCAATAATTTTGTCCGGCCCATTTTTGGAGTTTTGTGTGAAATTATGTCAAATTTGCCTTTTTTTCCTCTGTTTTTGTGTTGTTCCAATACACACAAAGGGAATAAACATGTGTATAACAAAAAATGTGTAATTGCAATAATTTTCTGGGAGAAATTCAGGGGTGCCAACACTTTCGGCCATGACTTTATAGAATATACAAATATACAGTATTTACAAAATATAGGCAGAGGTATGGACAAATATACATGTGAATATATTATAGATGCATTATAGACGTAATATGCATGTTGAATAGAAATACTATAAACATGATATACAGATAGAATAATTTACTGGTTGGGTCGCAGTGGAAGGGTTGGATGTTTATATTTATTGTGTGGGTTGAATACGTAAAGCTGTGATAATATAATATGCAATTTACATACAATGTATAGATAATACAGAAGAATGTAATGCAGTTACTAACCAGAGTTCAGATATGTGAGTATTAATGGTGAACAAAGTTCAGTAAATAGACAGCCCTGTGGAAAAAGCTGTTACTCAGTCTGCTTCTCCTGGACCATAGTTAGTAAGGGCCATATTATTTTTTGTTTTTATACACAAAACCATAGAATTCAAAGAGGGTGTCTTTTGTTTTTCACATGACTGTAAGTGGCAATAAGATTGCTTTGCACATGTTAGTTTGTTTTAAAAGACAAACCAGTGTGTATATAATCAGAGCAGCATATCTTCAAGACAGTAACACAAATATCAATATTCAAATCAGATCTTGATCTCAGAATCAAAATTTACATAGAATATGTAAGCATGCACATCAATACACCCTGGAGGCAAAGTTTTGCTCTTCAAGAACTCAATCCAGTCTTACTTGGCTTTGTTTCTGGAACCTTCTTTCTGTTTTTCCTCCACCTTTAGGGCCTTGTGTGGGGGCTCTACGTGAACCACGAGCAGGCTTCATCAATACTGGTGATGAAGATAAATAAAAAATGAAAAGAGAAAGTAATTAATCCTAATCAAAAAATATTTTCTTCTTCATCTTTTGGACTAAATGCAGCATTAAAACAGAAAACTATTTGTTTGTTAGGCAGGAACTAATTATTAATTATATACACTACTCACAATTTTTTTTTGAATATTTGGTTTTCGGGTGAAATTTCAGCACAACATGCTGTTCTCTAACATGGCGCTTAACGGCAAAATTCACAACAGATGTTTGATCCGTGAATTGACCAATAAATATCCTCATTCAATTTTTGAGGTATTTAAACAGTCCTACTCATCATGCTGTTCACACGAAGATGACACCTAACAATTGATCACCAGTATCTCATCATTGTGAGGCTTCAAACAGGGTGTTCTCAGACAGAAGTGACCACTGAGCTTAGAGTGTCATCAGCAGGTTGTAACAGAGATACAGAGAGACTGGAAGAGTCACAGAAAGGCATAGATGTGGATGTCATTTAGCCACATCCCACACTGATGACCACTTCATTGTGAACATTGCGAATTTGTCCAGTTTGGTGATTTTCCTGCTCAAACACACCTGATTCACCTCAACAGAAATCTGCAAAATGTGACGTCCTTAGTTCCCCACCCCCTGACCTAATGATTAATTTTCCTTAATAGTCATTTGTAAATAATAACATCTCATTCTGGAATAATATCAGACTCTCAAACTGTAATAACATTATTTTCCATACAAATTAGACATTTAATGCAAACAGTCAATAATTGTAAAACATAACAGAAGGTGTTAAACCTGTCCTCTATCAGCTTTTATGACTTTCGTATATATATTTAGTGTCAGGAAATAAAAATTGTCTGTTACCAACATGCTAGCATATGTTAGCTAATGTTTACACTGATCCGGGAGTCCTAAGTTTCACCAGCAAAACAGTTGGATTAATAAACACTACATATTTTAAACCCTATGACATTAGGTCTGTTATCCAGTACCCAAAGTTAAGACATAGCTAGTATAACCTCTGAGCCCACATTTAGAAAGCATCAAGATTTATTTAACATTATATGGTGAATCCTATTATTATTCAGCGGTGAATTACTAACTACAATTACACAGCGGATTCTACAACACTAGAATTAATAATACTCCGCTATCGTAAGATATTTACGACTGTTTTCTTCCGACATTATCGTGAAGTTCAGTTAAAGACTCACCAGTTTCTTCCTGTTTGGCTATTTCCCGCGAAACACTTCAAAACGCAATAAAACTGCGCATGCGCACTGTTTAAACGTCAGCGAGAAACATTGCAAGGGCAAAATAAAAGTCTCATAGCGTAGAACTGTTAGAATGTAGACGTTGTGTCACAGTGTCATTACGCATATTTGTTTTCTAAAAGCTCTAGTCACTTCAGACAACTTCTAACATGTCACAGGAGAAATTCTGTATCTATTCAGTAATATCATTTTTGGATTTAAATATAATTTTACTTCAGACCAATCTTTTTTTTCTCTTAAGTTTCCCAGAGGAAAGAAATATTCTTAATAACATCTTTATAACATCTATTTTATATAAACATGGTTAAGTTTTATTTTAAATTAAAACACTCACAGAGCAGATATTATATGTGTGTTGTGTGAAAAACATACAGTATGTCCAGATCAGCAGAAAAAAATATTTTACTGAAGTCTAAACACCATAAAAATCCTGTGGGTAAGCTAAAGAAGAAAATGCAGGGAGTTCATATAGGACCTTGGACAATCTGGATAGATTCTGTAAAAGTACTGGTCTTGATTCCCTGCTCTGTATCCTTTATACAGACGTAAAATATCCTTATAGGATGTAAAAATTAAATTCTGAATTTTTATCTCCCAGATTTCTCTTAAGAGTGGTTTGAGAGAAAGCATTCAGAAATTATTTCCACAAATCTTTTTTTCCCTCAGAAACAAAGAAAAACAATTTGGCCATAAAGGCCACATTCCCAGAAAAATCAGAAATAAAATAAAAATCTTTTATGAAGTATAATTGTCAAGGCTTTTGTTATTTACTCTTCCTTTAGCATCATTTGTCTACTTACAGTATATCAAATCAAGTTAAATTTATTTATAAAGTCATTTTTACAACTGATGTCACAAAACAGCTTTACAGGGTCAGTGATAACAAACACCAAATCATTCATCCCTATCAGACATGTCTGTGACTAACTTGGTACTGCTTATAGTTAGGCCTCTGGTTTCTGTATGTGTGATGTAATTTGTCCTCATCAGTTTAGAAAGTGTTCAGTCTTGCAATAAACTAGAGCGGTTAAGACCCATGATCACTCACAGTCCCTAGTGAAAGTTAATTGAGCTCTGTCAGCAGGATCTACACAATATGCATATCCTATTTTCGTACATCTGATATACCAGAAGATAGAAAGAAAAAAATAGATGGTGTTTAGAGACTGGATGTTGAGTAATATCATTCTACCTCAACAGAACATCAAAAGAGAGAAAATCAGAAGCATTTCACTGGAAGTACAGACTGTTTTAGAACAATTTTAGGCAACACAGTCTGACCATACAGGTGCATCTAAAAATTTTGAAAATAATTGAACAGTTAATTTATTTCAGCAATTCAGTTCAAAAAGTTAAACTCATATTATATAAATTCATTACACGCAGAGTGTTTATTTTAAGCATTTATCTATTATAATGTTGATGATTATGGCCGACAGCCAATACAAACCCAAAGTCAGTATCTCAAAAATTAGAATATTATATGAGACCAATTCAAAAAATGATTTTTAATACATAAATGTTGTTCTACTGAAAAGTATGTACAGTATATACACTCAGTACTTGGTCAGGGCTCCTTTTGCATGAATTAATGCATCAGTGCAGTTTGACACGGAGGTGCTCAGCCTGTGGCACTGTTGAGGTGGTATGGAAGCACAGGTTGCTTTGATAGCGGCCTTCAGCTCGTCTGTATTGTTGGGTCTGGTGTCTCTCATCTTCCTCTTGACAATAGCTCAGAGATTCTCAGTGGAGTTTAGGTCAGGTGAGTTTACTGGCTAATCAAGCACAGTGATACTCTGGTTATTAAACAAGGTGTTGGTACTTTTGGCAGTGTGGGCAGGTGCCAAGTCATGATGGATAAATTAAATCTGCAGCTCCATAAAGCATGTCAGCAGATGGAAGCATGAAGTGCTCTGAAATGTCCTGGTAAATGGCTGCACTGACTTTGGACTTGATATACAGTACATACACACACAGCCTGGCCAACAAAAAAAGATCACACACTAATATTTCATTGGACTGCATTTAGCATTTAGATTCCAGCACTCAGTCACTGTGGCATCATTTCCACAAGCTTCTGCAATGTCACAACACTTATTTCTGTCCATAGTTGCATTAATTTTCCCCAAGATCCTGTACTGATGATGGGAGATTTGGACCACTGTGCAAAGTCTTCTCCAGCACATCCCAAAGATTCTCAATGGGGTTCAGGTCTGGACTCTGTGGTGGACAATCCATTTGTGAAAATGATGTCTCATGCTCCCTGAACCACTCTTTCACAATTTGAGCTCAATAAATCCTGGCACATCATCTTGGAATATGCCCGTGCCATCACAGAAGAAAAAAATCCATTGATGGAATAACCTGGTTATTCAGTACATTCAGGTAGTCAGATGACCTCATTCTTTGGGCACGTAATGTTGCTGAACCTAAACTTGACCAACTGCAGCAACTCCAGATCATAGCACTGTCCCCACAGGCTTGTACAGTAGGCACTAGGCATGATGGGTGCATCACTTCAGCCGCCTCTCTTCTTACCCTGATGCGCCCAACACTCTGAAACAGGCTAAATCTGAGCTCATCAGACCACATGACATTCTTCCATTGCTTCAGAGTCCAATCTTTATGCCCCATAGCAAATTGAAGCCATTTTTGCTGATTAGCCTCACCGATAAGTTTATTTTTTAAAGCTACACAGCTGTTTAGTCCCTGGAGTTCCCTTTACATTGTGTGTTTGCAAATGTTCTTACTTTCACTATTAAACATATCCGGGTTCTGTTGTTTTTCTACAATTTGATTTCATCAAATGTTTAAGTGATCACTGATCACAATCATTCAAGATTTTTTTCAATCCACATTCCGTCCTCAAAGATGATGCTTACCTCACTGTCCTTCCACTTTTTATAATGCGTTGGACAGTTCTTAACTTGATATTACTAGTTTCAACATTTCTGTTTTCTCGGCTTGATGACAATAATTTGACCCTTCTGAAACAGATTAACATCTTTTCCACAAGCACAGGATGTGTGTTTTGACACGATTGACATTATTGTTTAAGAAATGAGAAGATTCTCACTGCATCAGTTATGGTTAAATAACTTTGTTGCCAGCTGAAACATAATCACCCATGCAGTAATTATCCAATGGGAGGCTCTTACCTATTTGCCAAGTTAAATCCAGGTGATGACCTTTTATTTGGTCAGGCAGTGTATACATCATGAGGTTTTCTGCACTTGTCAAAGAAATTTAGAAAGGTTTTAGTTTTGTGATTTTATTAATGTCTCAGACAAAGTTTGGAAACAACACAATGTCAAAAACCAATAAATTTATAGTCTACATTCATCTCTTCCAAGTCTTTCCTACAAATATCAAAGCAGACATGACATATTTTAGTCTTAATAAACTCAAAGCAAACAAGGTGTGACTGATCTTACACATGAAAAACTCACATGACCCTTTTAGGTTTAAGCCAACATCCTGTAAATATGTTGAGAAACTAACTGAGAATCATCTGCAAAAACTCGCATCCTGTGCCGTTCTTGATAAAAGATAATCTTGGCCTGCTGCAACTGTGGCTGAAGTCATACTCTGTCTGGGTTAAAGAACTTTCCAGTATAGCGGCCATGGTTATGAAGGTCGAAGGGGCTGATAACCCTGCGGATTCCCAGCATGTTGGCCTTAACTATTTTTCGGAAGGTCCAGGGGTTCTGGTTGTTGGCCTCCTTCTCAGCATGCTCTTGCTGCATAGCAGCCAGACTCTCTCTGCTCATTACCTAGAAGTAAAAACATAAAATGAGCTGTCAGTTCTTGAGCTAGACCTACCTTCAACCTTCACTTAGTGGTCATTTAACAGACACAGATAATATTCATATATTATTTATCTTTTGTTAAAGTAAAAATAACATGTCTACAGATTACACATTTTAATACAGTGACAAAACAAAGAGCAATTAAATAGAAACTGTGCAATTAAAATAGCTATTTTTTCACTTAGCAAATTAACAAAGAATTAGCCACTGGTGTCCAAGTCTGTATAGTCACATGTTCACAGTTAACTAAAACCTGCTGAGTTGCCCCTCCCTTGTCTCAAAGAAGGACTGCCACACAATTATTTGATGACCCCACTGCTGAGGCATATTATAGCATTTTACCATGGGTCACTGGAGTACTGATGTGGCTGTTTACAGACACACTTGACACCCACATTAACCAATCTGGATGTAAGTTCATCGAGTGAGAATGAAAAATAAGCTTCTGCAAAAATTATCATGTTTCGTAAAGGTTTTGATCATCACTCTTTAGACCTGTGAACTTGTGAATTTTACTAGAAGTTCAAGCCTTGTGGGTATAATGTCTAACACTCTTAAGACCACAGAACATTTGTGTTTAATATCCTCTACTTCTTCATTAGTGCTGAGTTTCTGGTCACAGGACAGCCTTTACCCAAAAGTGCTGTTCCAAAGTCTAAAGAAATTAAGAATATTATTTGTTAACCCTAAGTATGTCAACTGATTAAATCTATAACCACTGAAAGTCTGCACAACCTATAAATTACTTTTGCTGAAGAGACAGAATAAAGTATGAGAAAAGTCATATATATTAATCATACCTTTGCTGGAAAAGGCAGTTTTTTTGCTACTTCGTTAAGCACTGATTCCACTTCACCAAGTTCAATACGACCTCCGACCTCTACTATTAATCGGCCACATTTCACTGGAGTAACATAGTGGTCAATAGCGCCTTTGCCTCCACCCATCCGCTGGCCCAAACCCTTACGGGTAATGGGTTTATATGGGGCATTGATGCGCCAAAGGGCAAAAGTGGTACTTGGGTCCAAACGACGATTAATTGTGAGCCTCATCATCTCCAAATGGCCCCACTTTATATAGCCTCCACCCATTGCCTAAAAACAAAACAAACAAAATAACTGACGGTGATCTTGTTTCAAACTTCTGTTAAAATTAGTCAATCAGAATATAAGGAGTTAATTTTAATTACTGTATTGTAGCATGACTGGACCAGATAAGGATGGTGGTGTAATTGACCTAAGTGTGTTCTCAACAGTCACAGCTTAATGATTTGACAGTCAAGATAGTTTTTCTTTGGAATGGAGGAATTTCCCCCCACACACACACACACACACACACACACACACGATGTAACAGCCAAAAGAGTGATTATATTATCTATTCTTAACGTTCTTATCCAAACTGTTAGGGTTAGATAAAATTTTCCAGCAGCATACAAGTCACATTAGCTCCCATAGCTCCCACTCAAATAGCAAGGGCAGATAACACCCTCAACTGGATCAAATTGGTATTACAGCCTCAACCTCATAGACAAAACACAAAATATGTATTTAAGACAGAATTTCCTAGTGTTTAAGATCTCAGGTTAACATGATCAAAAGTTGTGAAGTATATGTATGTGAAGATTGACTCTACCCTTAGTTACTATTACAAAATTATTATAAAACTGCTGCTAAAAAGTCTGTAATCTGCTGCTGAAACACTCTGTAGGCTAGAATTTTGCTTCCCACACTAGATAATCACTCAGTACCATGTATGACCAACATCACATTTGTCCTTCATCCTGTAATGGGTCTTAGTCTAGTTAGACAAGCAGAGGTTTATACTTATTATGGCTTGTATTAATTGTAAGTTTATTTGCATGTTTTTCAATGCACTTGTGTTCTGTGCAATGCAACAAATATATTCTAAACATGGAATGAATGTTTTCACAACTGAATGCTAAATCAGTGCCTATCACAACATTTATTTAATTATTTGACAATTATTGATTGCTGATTGCCTCCTGAATCTATCACACACTAAATGAACAGAGATCATATACTACAGGATTGAACCAAATTGAACACATACCCAATGTCTGTATACCTCACATTATCTAGGAGACAAAGATGCAAACACAAAAGCACAGCAGTGCACGAATATTGTTACTTCTCCACTCTCACAATATAGTAAAAACAGAGCTAGCTCCGCCTTCTAGTATAACCAGCTAGCTTTTTACCTATCTAGTTGGTTCAAGGCTTCACAGTTGTCACCTACCTTTTTTCTTATCTGTATGCTTGTGGTTGTTTTAAGGCTTGGGAAAGTAATGTCAAGAAAAGACATTAAAAAAAAGACTTTTTTTTAACTGGACTACATTATATTCTTCGGCATAAACTATGTTAACCAAGTCGGCAAAATGCTAACAGGCTAATGAGCAATGCCGTAAATGGTCACAAACAATGCAGTTCATGTATACACAGCAAAAAATGTAAGCAGTTGCCTAAATGAAGATTACAAGTTTCATATACTCCTGTTCAATCTATTTGAGGCAAATAGCAGACTTGAACCGAGGTAAAAAATCTGGATAAAAATAAAATACCAACATCTCAAAAATGAGAATGTTGTGAAAACTTAATTGTTGTTCATAATTTAATTTTTAAAAAGGTGAACCATCATATATTTTATACTCATAACACATAAAGCAAGAAGTTAACATTATTTGTGTAAATATATAAAAACCTACATTACTACACCATTTGAGTATTCAAACAGCATCAACATGAAAACAAAATAGCCTGAAATATGTCATACATGCATAATGAATATAAAACACAACATCAGTCAAAACTTATTATTTAATGTTTTTTCTATATTGTAAATTAATACTGAAGTCATCCAGACTATGAAGGATCACATAAGGACTCATGTAGTAAATTTAAAAGTGTTAAACAAACCAAAATACATTTTAGATTCTTCAAAGTATACACACAACTGATGTCTCAAACACATTAAGAGGCAAGAAATGCAAGTCATGAACTCTTGACAAGGCACAGCTGTTAACTGAAAGCCATTCCAGGTGACTACCTCATAAAGCTGACTGAGAAAATGCCAAGAAAGCTGCCATCTAAGCAAGAGGTGCCTACTGTAAAGAATGTAAAATATAAACATATTCTGGTTTGTTTAACACTTGTTTGTTTACTAAATAATTCCATATGTATTTCTTCATAGTCTGGATGACTTTAGTATTAATCTACAATGCAGAACATTTTTAGATAATGAAAAACCACTGAATGTCCAGAAGGTGTGTCCAAACTTTTGACTGGTACTGTATGACAATTGACCTTTTTGAATTAAACTATGAACACTAACCATTTTTCATTATATTACATTTTTGGAGATGCACTAATAGTGTAACATTGCCTTTAAAAGCAGCATTAACTGACAAGCTAACGTAATAGTATTTCCTGAAAAATTGTACACACAATTTTTCTAATTGCTGTTATTACATTGAATACAAACACTACAAAAAGTAAAATATAATGTCTCATAATATTATGGCTATATAATATTATAGGTACAACCAATATAAAGTTTGAAAGCGATACACAGAGGAAAGAAATGGAAAAAGTACTGACCACTATGGCATACTGTCCAGTCTTAAACGTGCTGGCACCTTTAGTTGGGCCCTGGATATCACGTAACCTCTTCATCTCCTTCTTTGCCTTTTTCAAATTAGGGACTTTATTGAAGAACTTGAGCTTTGGCTTTTCTGGCAGAACTACGTCTGTATAAATACAAATGAATTAAAAAAAAACAAATAAATATAATATGATTAATGTCGTACACTAGTGTTCATATTTCTAATATGAATATTTCTAATATTAGTGCAAGTAAATATGTAAATGACAAATGCATCTTTTAAAATCAATATTAATATTGAATTAACAAGGAATACATATTTGGATATTTTCTCATTTAACAGTATGCATAATCATTTCACGTGTCATTACCACTGTAGTCTGGAGGTACTTCGTAGGTCTTCAGACCAGATGAAAGTATTTTTGTGTGCTGCTGCATGACAGCTGAAGATAAAACATAATAAAAAAGCTCAAGTTAAGTGTTTTATTCGAATCACATTCATAGGAATATGCAGCTGAATGTAACTGTTGCACCATTTAATTCAGCTTATTATTCACACAACAATAATTTTGTGTTGCTTGCAGTAACAGATTTGATTAAAGTATGTAAAGACATAAGTGACAAACATTAATAAGCAGCTAATGTTCCTGAATCTCACAATCCTGCATGAGAACATAACTCAGCTGTACCTGAACAGTCAGAAGATCTGCTAAGCAGCCCTGCAAACACACTCCTAACAGTCCTGGACAACATGTCTGACTCATAAGGTTTAAAATGCACAATCTGAATTAAAGCACAGTATCAGTCTTCATTGTGAAAATATAAGTCCACACGCATTCAACAAGGACATCGCCATTTTCAACCACCAACATCCGGCGTCAGGATTGCCAGGTCCAGATAAAATATACACTCTGTCTAAAACACTTCAAAAGTTGGCATTAGCAATTTTTTTATGATACCAAATACGTTATAAAGAAAAAAACATATTATAAATCCCCCAAAAAACTGACAGTGTATTAATCTTAAATATTATTTTAATCGTACTTACTTTTTTCATTTTACAGTCTCATTTATACTTTTATGAAGCATTTTGTTTACAGTATAATAATTATTAGTGCTATTATTTTATCTCTATTATTATTCTTAATATTACTATATTTTACAATTTTGAAAGTATCCCAAAAACCTTTGACTTTTCAACCGCGACTACATTTTCTAACACGTACGACTAGACGGTAAAACTGCGAACCTGGCAACTCTGTCCTGTTAAATTGTTCCGCTGAAAACACAGACCGCTGTGAGATCGTTCCGCCATCATTTTGTCCAGTGCTTATAAAAGTGTGTCAGCATAGACGAAATAAATAGCAATATTAAATAAATAAAACAGATATAAATAATGTGTAATCTTTTAGTATAATATGTTTAAAGTAACTAAATAATATAAAAAATATTATTTTAAGTTTAATTTGTCACTTCATACATTTTAATTCATGTAAAGCAAGTTCACATAAATGTAGACTGACATAAAATAGATATAATTTCCATCCTGTCCTCTAGAAGTTGGTCATTAGTAGGAGTATTCATGGAAAGGCAAGACTTCTGTAAGTTTATTAACAATAAGCAGAATACAAGCCAAAGAAAAACGTAATTCATTGAGGTCAGCAACACCTCTACTCGCAAGCCTAATTTACAAATTAGAAACAGCTGCTAAAGTTCATTTTAGTTTAGAAGAGGCACGTTAGCAGCCACAATACGGACAAGTTCATCATTCAACCTTCAGGTCAGGGTGAGAAACAGCCAGTTTACATACGTTATGCTGTGTCTGAAATGTAGTACTACAGTATACTACACATTATTATTGAACATGTGTTCAATGGAGAGTGTAGACTTTTGGTCACATCTACCACCATCAATTTTGAGAAGGAATACTAAGCATCTTGCAATGCAAATTAATGTACTCTGTCACTCACTGCAACATCTGCACACTTCTCACTTTTGCACTCTGCACAATACACAATGTAGCCTTGAAACTTGCACTTTAAACTGTACTGTACTATATAAACACCAAGTACTACTAAGCATGTTTACATTTTTTTTCTGACTCATAATAATGTCTCAAGTTAGTCAGTGGGCTCTGCACTAGTACTACATGTTTACTGTATGTACCAAAATGTCTTGTGTTCTGTGTTTCAGCTTGTCCTGGGGGACATTGCTTCATTTCATCCAGTACCGTACTGTATATAAATGAATTGACAAACTTGAACTTTGACACTTTTTGATATGCTCATTACAAACTCTGTTAATCTTTCTTTGCTATTATTAATACCAACTCAAAGGTTTACCACTCCCAATGTCTAGTGTTCTCCCACTGTTAAGGTTATGACTGGATATAGTACAGCATCTGTATACTTTTTAGATAATTTTTGATAGTTTTTTCCTTATGGAGACTATTTTTGTCCTATCCAGAAGAGGTACACAATTTTGAACACATCCTTAGTGTTTCCATTGTAAAAACATGGTAAACATTTCCTATTAGTAATTACCCTTCTGTCCACATATTTTTCAGGTGTTACATGATGGAGTGCTCTGAACCAAGCAATCAGGCTCCCTCTGACTTCCCATATTTCTTCACTGAGAATGGGCACCTGTGCCACAAAGACACACTGAAGCCTTACACGTTTTCATTTAAACTTACTGACGTCAATGGGACTATGAGGGAACATCTGTCTCTTTGCCACTACATTAATCATCATGTGTGTTGCATCCTTGAGAAGAAGCTTAAGTTGACCAAGGTGTATCTGGAGAAAGGTGATTCTATTTCACTTGACTTTGTGTATGCGAGTCCTGGGGCACTTCTCCATCATGGGACCTTGATGGTTTTGATCCAGGACAAGGGCCCAGTAAGGTGTGGTGTGTGGAGCTGGAGGGCTGTGGCCCATGAAGGCTTAGAGAAAGGCAGTCAGATCCCATATGTGCAGTGCGCTTTGGGGAAATCGTGTGCGGTTTTGTTGATGAACCCAAATGAAGGAGGGCTCTCACCAGAGGAGCACGTCCACTCAGTCTGGGAGAGCTTGGTGTCTAAGAGTGCTGCAGAAAGAATCACAGTGATAGCCCATGGATATGGAGGTTTGGCTTTTGTTAATTTGTTGTGCCATCACCTAGAAGAAATCCAGCCAAGAGTGTGTGCAGTGGCCTTTATAGACTCCTCCCACAGCCTGTGGCATCAGCCTCTAGGACTTTCAGGACGGGAGTGGCTGAAGGCTCACTCTAGGACATGGATCCTCAGTCCCAAACCAACAAATTGCCAAGTACGCTCTCTCAGGGTAGGTTGCCGAGTGATGTCAGCAGGTACACAGTGCCATGAGAAGGCACCTGCAATCTGCATGGAGGCAGTATTTCGCTTCTTTGCCAAAATGATGAGGCCCAAAGCTGTACCTACTGTCTTTAGCATTGTTACTAGGAGCCAGAGAATTGGAGGGAATATGCCGAGTGGAGCCACTGATGACAAAAATGACGTCAATAATAATGAGTAAACCGGGACATTTTCAGTTGTGAAGCCCGTAGGGTGTGAACATTCCCAGAAGGAACCGTTCAAATGTTGGGGCATCTTTGGAGGTGTTGAAATGAATTAAAAAAAACTACAAGCACAAAACACTGTTTACTTGTTTACATGCAAAAGTCAGCACAAATATTTTACACAAAATACTACTGTCCATTTTAGAGATTAACAGTATGCTATAAACAAATCTAATACCACACAATGCTAACTGGGCAAGTTAATTTGAAATGTAGCTCCTGTGACTAAAGTAAACATGGATACCTATAAGGGACAATTTACTAGGTACAATTTATTAAAACAAATGCTATAAAGAAATAAATTCAAACATTTATTACACATATATGAGAAAAGGGCACCATGTCAAATATTAAACCTATATAAACATTTAACAAGTAAAGGGCTATAATACAAACCGATAAATACAATCATTTGTGATATGCAATGTAAAAATGTTACATTCAGCTGGTCAATACAGCTAGATTTACATCTAATCCATGCTGCTTCCTGTTTTCAGAAGCATATGCAAGTAATTTCCATAGGAAACAAATGGTACATTTATCCATTTGCTGTACAATTAAACATGCACTCAATTGTGCTTGAAATGAATACTTGTTTTAATACAGAATTATAGACTTATTGGTCTTATTAAATTCATGTTCTATCAATTATTTTGTGAGGAAGTGCAGGAAGCTAGATGCCATGGTAGAGGAGATCATATTTAGGTATGTTTCTTGGATCGATGGGGCTTTGCACAATCAGTTTCCCTCTCATGGCACCTCTGTAGATTACCTCAATAAGATCAATGAAGTCTTGTTTGGTTTTAAAGCATCCAACAAATTTGGTATGGTCTGGGGACCTGAAAGAACATACATTTGAATTTGGATAATAAAATATACACCAATGTTTTTGACATTTAAAACTAAATCTTCAAAGGCTAATCCATTATGGACTGACACCACATTTTATAATTGGACCAGAAGCAATTTCCTACATACTCACCCATAATCAACCTTCATGTGTTGTCCATTGAAAAAGAAGACAGTGGAGGGAATATAACTGATGTCAAAATATCTGGTGTACACTGGTACTTTATCCACATCTACAAGATAGATTGAAGTCATATTCTTCAGGTCATGGCAGGTTTTTGACAGCTGCAACACACAACATTGAAGATGGTTATCATTTATGATCAGGGCCCATAATAGTGAAGTATTATAGTAAATATGAGATCAAAATGGATCTCCTAGGTAAGCACTGCTACTCTGAGAAACATAATGAAAAAATCTACGACATCAGCCATCTTCCCCTTGCACCTTAAAAAAGACAAGAGTAACACAAATTTGGACATGATTCTTGTGGGGAATCTTAAACTATTAGCCTGCATGTCTGAGTATCAGGAACAAGTGTGTCGTCTTCTATCTATGTGAGGAAAGAACTATTTTTAGATTTTAGGTTCAGAAAAAGAAGAGCTTCTATGTTTGACTGATCATAATTTAGTTTTCATAAAAAGAGGACCAGGGACATGGTACAACCTGTAAAAAATAAAGCAATTTAGAAATCTTTTACAAAAATCAAGCATTTTATGTCCCATTAAAAGAGCCCATTTTTAAACATTTATACATGTTTTTTTATGTTGCATTCTGCCAAGAAAGACTTCTTTTTGTGTTCTGAGACTGACCTGGCTTCTTCTAACTCAATTCATACTTTTGGATGTCCAAATGTGGCTGGTTCTCATTGTGAAAATACAAAATAAATCCCTGTTTTAAAAGTATGTGTGTGAGTATATAAGGCACGGTGGCTTAGTGGTTAGCACGTTCGCTTCTCAGCGCTGAGGTCTTGGGTTCGAGTCTCCATCTGAGCGGAGTTTCCATGTTCTCCCCGTGTCTGCGTGGGTTTCCTCCGGGGACTCCGGTTTCCTCCCACAGTCCAAAAACATGGAGATCAGGTGAATTGGCTACTCTAAAATTACCCTGGTGTGTGTATGAATGTGTATGTCTGTGTGTGTATGTATGTCCGCCCAGATATGGTTGGCACTCTGTCCTGGGTGATCCCCCTAGTGCTCGATGTAGTCCTCCAGGTGGACGGTCGCTTCCGGTTGAGAGTACGCTGTGCGCGATTGGCTGCCGCTTCTCGCCAGTGTCTGTGATTGAGTGTGTGTAAATGGAGTGTGTTGACTGTAAAGCGTCCTTGGGTTTGAGAAAGGCGCTATATAAGTGTTCATTCATTCATAAGCCTTTTAATCATGGACAAATTTTTGATTTTATATTATTTTTTTAGATGTGGGGGGGACAACTGGCTTGAGTACAGACGCTGTTTACAGTCCAGATTGAGGGACAGCGGGGATGGCCAATCAAATGATATAAAATAACCTTTGAGCTTTGAGTATGACTCGGCTTGACCCGCCATCCTTTAAGACACGTGGAAGACTAGCATCAAGACTCTCCTCTGTCCTGGCACCCAGGTGGTGGAACTAACTCCCACTGACTGTTCAAACGCAGACTGAAGACCATCTCTTTGTTGAACACTTAAGCAAAAACTAGTTTACATCTCTTATTGTAATGCATTGTTATGCTCTTATATTGTGTAAAATTTTGTATCTTTCTCTCTAT
Source organism: Crenuchus spilurus (assembly GCA_036984385.1). Lineage (NCBI taxonomy): Eukaryota > Metazoa > Chordata > Actinopteri > Characiformes > Crenuchidae > Crenuchus > Crenuchus spilurus. The sequence continues at coordinate 19,672 of BRDA01089779.1, forward strand.
GTATTAGTGATGGTTTTGTTCTAACAGTGTCTGAACTGAAAAGTAGTTTGGACTCTAACGTGTCTGTACTGATTATTTTAATGGGAAAAACACAATGTTGTACGTCACTCTTTATAAGAGCATCTGCTTAATAGTAAGGCCAAGTTAAAAAAAAAAAAAGAGTTGGTGATCATCCCCGCCCGACCCTCTAAAAAGCACCCGACCTTTTTTTTTTTTTTTTTTTTTTACACAAAAAACGCGCCAAACACCCTAGTCTGGCCTAGAATCATTCAAATTTCGCATGCTTCCAATGACGTGATCCCAAATCAATTCTGCACATGTGCAGTACACTTCAGTACCAATGGCCGGTCGTTTTTGTGATGCAAATCATGGCTTTTGTAGTGGCCAGCATCGTAAAAACACTGCGAGTATTTTCGTGGCTTTGCCCTGAATATGTAAATCACTCAAGAAGAACATGATCTATGTTTAACATGGTTTATTGAAGTTGTCAACATCTATTTAATATTCGCTACATACTGTAGCGTCGGAGAAGAGAACAAAGAAAAAGGATAAGACATTTACTTACTAAATGCTCTTTTACTGCTCTCTTACTAAAAAGGAAAGTGCTCAATGCTTCACAGCATAAAAGTACGAACTAAATGGACTAAGACACACATTAACGGTAACTTAACTAAAACACTAAAAATAACTCATAGAGAATAGACTACAACTAACAATCATTACACATACAAAAATCCTCTCTTAAAGACCCCAAATAATTACAAAATAGACCCCATAAACACACAAGAGAACTTGATGCAAATACCGTACGACACGCAGCCATCTGATTGGCCGACACCCCCAAGAGCCGCCACAATACTTTTCTACCATCAAAAAAAAAAAAAACACCTCCCCCCCGACCCAAAATTTTGGTGAAAAAGGATGATCACCAATTTTTTTTTTTACTTGGCCTAATGGGAAGTTTGGCTCTCTTAAGAAATTCGGCTCTTTAAGCTCAGCTCCCAAAGAACAGCCGGCTCTTTCGGCTCCCAAACTGCTCTTTGCTTGTTATTATTTGTAGCCTCATATTTAAGTCTAAATAAGCAAAAATAAATGGTTTGTGTGCTCAGAAGCCCTTTTGCCTTCGGTCTTTTTATGATAAACTTTATTATTGCTTCATTTTGTGCATTAGTTCTGTTTAAAAAAAAATAAAATTTTTAAATAAACTTTTAATGGAACACAGGGGAAAAAACACACCCTGCAAACAAATCTACAATATCAACAGCCAAACCAAACTCGTAATGTTGAAACACTACATAAACCTTTAGTGCAGATTGGCATTCAAGGAAATCAGATGCCTCAGTTTGGATGGGCTGATGAGAGTCTGTTCTGCCCCTGTCCTCTGGTTTGTTAAGGCCAAGTAAAAAAAAAAAATTGGTGATCATCCTTTTTCACCAAAATTTTGGGTCGGGGGGGAGGTGTTTTTTTTTTTTTTTTTTTTTTTTTTGTGTTGTGGCCGCTTTTGGGGGTGTTGGCCAATCAAATGGCTGCGTGTCGTACGGTATTTGCATAAAGTTCTCTTGTGTGTTTATGGGGTCTATTTTGTAATTATTTGGAGTCTTTAAGAGGAGATTTTTGTATGTATAGTGATTGTTAGTTGTCTAGTCTCTATGAGTTATTTTTAGTGTGTTTTAGTTAAGTTACCGTTAATGTGTGTCTTAGTCAGTTATTCTGTCTTATTTATAGAACCGGCCCTCCGTCTGCTTCTCTGTGTGTGAGTCTGCGCGCACGCTGCGATAATAGTTATTATAATATATTACAGTTCGTTAAAATAATCCATTGTATTTTATTTCATTAGATAACAGGGAAATGAAACGAATTTTATTGGCCGACTGCAGTGTTTTTACGATGTCGGCCACTGCAAAAACCATGATTTGCATCACAAAAACGACCGGCCATTGGTATTGACAGTTAAGTGTACTGATTTGGGTCACGTCATTGGAAGCATGCAAAATTTGAATGATTCTAGGCCAGACTAGGGTGTTTGGCGCGTTTTTTTGTGTTAAAAAAAAAAAAAAAAAAAAAAACGGTCGGGTGCTTTTTAGAGGGTCGGGCGGGGATGATCACCAATTCTTTTTTTTTACTTGGCCTAACAAAGAAACTGGGAGTCGGTTCTCATTCAATGGGAGTCAGCTCTTCTGATTCACTACTAAGCGTCGGCTCTTATAGCCGGCTCTTTTGCGAACGACACATCACTAGTGCTTAATGTAAATTAAACAGAGCCAATCGATGAGCTCGTCGGCGCTCTAAAGGGAAACATGCTTCAGCTTGAGTGGCCGTTTTCCGCTTGGTCCTAGTGCTTGACCTATCATCATGTAATATCGCGTAACACTGTACAGTAAAAACTGCAATGGACCAAAACTACCTTTATATGTACCCAAATTACGTCCGTGCTTGTAATTACTTGGTATCAGATTGAAGAGAAAGTTAATATCGTCATAATGGAGAGGATGGACGTACAATCTCTCTATTTTACACTGATTGTAAACAGAAGTTAACTTATTCACATCACATGTTCCAGCTTAAACAATGAGTCACATTCAGGCGCCTGAATTTGCTGCAGCTTCTCATGTGAAACAAACTGAGTTCAGTTTCACTTACAATCTCGTCCAGCTGCATACAGACAGAGTCATCATCTCTCCCGAAGCGTAATACCAACACTTTCTCAGCCACAGTCTTAACGGCCTCATCTACGTCTTTTTTACTCGACAATTTAGGCAGAAACAAGCTCATGATTAAATAAATTCCCTATAAACACAGAAACTTTTCCTCTGCCCGGTAACACCTCTTCTTTGTGGGTTATATTTAACAGCACCAGCTGCTTTGCTGCCATCTATGGTACAGGAGAGCAAAAAAAAATTAAATGAATTAAAAAATAAAATAATATTTTTTACTAATATTTATTCAATTTATATTTAAAGTATTTACTAAAAGTCTCTGTATATATAGTACTGGAAAGTTCGTTTATTTCAGTAATTCAACTAAAAAAGTGAAACTCATATATAGAATCATATAGAGTCATTAAACACATAGTGATCTATTTCAAGCGTTTATTTCTTTCAAAGTTGATGATTTTGGCCAACAGCCAATGAAAAAAAAAAGAAATATTATAAAATATAAATTCATCACCAATGCTGAGTTCGCGGAACGAACGTTTGGGCAACTGTGTTTCAGTACGACGCAAATAGTTGACGCACTCCTCTTCAACGTGACCTCAAATCTAATCGAGGAAAACTGCATAAGTGATTAAATGAATGAAGAAAACTTCTGTTAATTTGGTCAGGTTCGGTGGGTCATTGGCACTTTGTTGTCCTTGATCATAAATATCGCGTGATGCTAAACTAGCTGACTGCAGGTATTGATCACTCTGTGCTATTGACAAGTGTATGTCAGGATGTTTCTCAGGTTCAGTGTTGGGGGTGCGCTGAGAAGCTACTGTTGTCCTTTGGTATCTACAGCTGTCAGATGTCGCTCTGCTAATTTACCTGCTTCTGGCTTGAATCCTCTCTTTTCAACGCATACTACAAGCCGAGCCTTGAGCACCAGCTGGGCATTGAGGAAAGATGCACCTCAGCCTGCGGATGTGGACCCAAAACATCAGTTGGACTTGGATGTATGGAAGTCGGTGATGCGATCGCAAGCTCTGCAGGAGGAGAAACCCAAGCATGGAGAAGAAGAATCTACATCTGACCTGGATGGAGAGCTGTCTCCACTGGAGGCGAGCCGCAAGCTGTTGGAGATGTGGCGCCTGGCCGGCAAGTTAGTTCCTGAACATGTTACTGAAGAAGAGCTGGAGACGCTTACTGAGCTCACCAGTAAGTCAGGCAAGAAGAAGTACCTCAAGTTCCTTGCTGTCAGAGAGGGCTACAGGAAAGCCGACAAAGTGAAAAAGGAGAAAAAGAGGGCAGAGAGACTGACTGAAAAGGAGACAGGACAAGCAGATCAAGACCATGAGGGAGAGGATGAAAGAGAATTCAAATCTAAGAATACATATATAATGCACTTCTGGTCACGTTCTCTGGATGAAGTCTTACGCTGGAGAGTTGCACAGGCTATGCAGTTTGGCCAGCCGCTGGTGTATGACATGAGCTATGATCAGCTAATGTCAAGGCAAGAGATAGAGAACACTATCTCACAGCTTCTAGAGACTGAAGGCTGGAACCGCCGGGCTGTAGACCCCTTCCATTTGCACTTCTGCAACTTACAGCCTAACAGTGCCTACCACAAAGGACTTCTCAAACGCTATGGCCAGGAGACCTGGGAGAATCTCCTGATCACTTCTTCCAGCCAGCATTATATAGATATGTTCCCTCGTGAGAGCCTTGTCTATCTCACTGCTGATTCTCCAAATGTTCTTCACACCTTTGACCACAGCAAAGTGTACATCGTTGGAGCCATGGTAGACCGCTCCATCCAATCTGGAGTTTCTCTCGCCAACGCCAAGCGTCTCAAACTGGCCACTGCCCGTTTGCCTCTAGATAAGTACCTGCAATGGGACTGTGGGGCCAAAAACCTGACCCTGGATCAGATGATCAGAATCCTGTTGACAGTAAAGGAGACTGGCAACTGGGAGAAGGCTCTGGAGTTTGTGCCCAAGAGAAAACACACAGGTTTCCTCCAGAAAAGAGAGAATGCTCAAACTACAGCACCAGTCATAACCCCATACAGACGGCCACAAAATTTCCAAATGTTTGTATGCAAACAGAGGAACCAAAGGTCAGCGAAATCATTTGGATTGGAGCACATGCCTGGACAAAGTAGATTACGGACTGCACTGAAAAGTAAGATGGAAGATCGCAGTAAAGAAACAAGAAAGACAAATTGGTGGGATGAATAACCTCATGCCTCACAATTTTTATTTTCAAAAATTTGTCTTTTGTTAAATCCAAAATCAAATAAATGACCATGTAAATTTGGTACTCGTACAGTATGTTTACATTGTAAAATTGTCAACATCCTTTAAATATTACTGCATGTCATTTTTACCATGATTTAAAATCTGTTGTCAAGTGTTTATTTTTTTTACAATTAAGCAGAATTAATTTTTGTCTCAAATGTCTGGGATCCAACAAGAAAATTATGATAAATGCTCACTTTATTTTGGTCATTGCAGAGAATGAATCAATACAGAGAAAATGTTCTTGAAATGCATAGAAACATTTCTTTACACAAATACATTTCAGTAGAAATGATACAATTGCATATTGCACCATACAGTATATTCATTAAAGCTGAGGCACAATACAAACACAACCACTTTCAAGCTCATACACCAATAACTGATACTGTGCAGTTCTGTTCACTGCTTTGTTGTTCCTTTACAGTTTCATCAGGTTCAGGCTTATGTATCACTTTTGCAAATACTGCATAAGTACAGCTTGCATACACACAATTCATCATATACAAATAAACAGCAAAGATATGCCTATTGTCTGCTATAAAAATTCACAAAATTAACACGAGATATCTTGAACATGAAATAATGAGAAATTCAGACTCCTGTAAACTGCCTCTTCAACATCAGCTATTGCACCACACACTGCATATTTAAGTATACACAGCAACTGCAAAAATTCTTCAGTTCATTTGTTTTAAAACCTTCCCAGCACCATTTTTTCTATACTGAATGTTTTATACAAATTGGGAGACAAGGCAAGTAACACTCTACCATTAGACTACTGACATTCAAGGTCTAATAAGTAGGCCAGAAAAACAACTTACAGAAACCATATATATATATCGTGTGCTCTCTCTTTGGTATTCACAAAAAGAGATGGCGAACATTTTTGAAAAAATAAACTGGGTATAAAGTCAGCCCTATTGTCATAACAGTATAATACTGGTCTTTGCCTTCTGATATGATTATTGGTGATCTGAATGAGTACCTTTTCCAATCCAACTTTGGACAGAAGGTAAAAAAAAGAAATTTTTGTCTACAGAAGGGATGCATTAGTTAGACATTAGTCAGTCTTAGAGCACTAGAAGCTCTCCAGAGCAATGTTCACAGCAGTTGAAGGTGATGTTCTCGTACCGAGTGTATGGATGGAAACGGCCAATGCTTTTCTTGCTAGGAAGGAAAGGAGAAGTGGTGGTATCAGAATCAGCTGGGTCATTTTTGTTGTCTGGGCAGGATATGGGGTCCAGATTCCTGAGTACCTAAATCAACAAGAAGAATTTTGAGAAAATGTAATTTCCAAAAATATTAGCAACTCAACATCTAACATTTGTATGTATGTACAAGAGTCCCATACCTTCTCTGCCATCTTCTCAGCTGGTGTATTGCAGAGTTCAGAAGCCTGGCTGCTCTTCACAGTGTTGCTCCTGCTGCTGCCGCCAACATTGCCCAGTAGGTGAGCATTTATGGCATCAGACAACTTGTGATTGGCTGCTGCCAGTTCTCCAATGCTGAGAGGCTGTGCACTGGGGTAGTAGGTTTGTTGTCTACCCCACTGCAGAGAGACAAGCAGCTGCTCCAGAGACCTGATCACCACATCAAAGTAAGCCATTTCTTTTTCATCCAAAAGACCAGAAGGGCATACATCCAATACTGCTCTTTGCTAAATAACCTTTACCTATAGACTGTCAATGGAAATTACACAAACTTTTATACAAGACCTGATGGAGAAATATGCCAGGATTTTGTGATTTAAAACATGAGACCATGACTAATCATTTCAGTAACATTTTCCAACTTTAATGTGACCCATAATCTGTACAATTCAATTGAAAAAGACTGAAATCATTTAGATGCAAAAATAAACTAAGATAATGTAGTTGCATAAATATGTACACTCATAATTGGGGGTGTGGCTGTGTTCAGAACTAACTAATCACAAACTCATGTTAAATAGCAGTTAATACACAATTGCTATATGATTTTTACTCATATTTTATTTATATTTACTCAGGAGGGGGGCACTTTCACACAGGGCCCTATAAGTTTGTATTTCTTTTTCCCTCAATAAATTAATACATTTATATATTTAAATTTCCGTTAATCATAAATAATAACTTCATTTATAAACTGCATTTTGTGTTTACTTGTGTTACGTTTGTCCAAAATGTTAATTTGTTTGTTGATCTGAAACATTAAAGTGTGACAAACATGTAAAAGGAGAAAAAAGGAAGGGGGCAAACACTTTTTCACACCACTGTATAAACTCTTACCTATGTGTGTGCTTCATATCTCGGGAGAATTCCTCCCTCTCCAGCAGCAGGTCCTGGATAGCACTTTGGGCCTCTCTAGTCTGCCTCTGGAGAGCAGCTCTAGCATTTGTCAGCTCCTCAGCCATGACTCTAGAGTTAGAAGGCAGAGATGGAATTTAGGTCTCAGCAGGTTTGGAGAGATTATTGCTTAACTGTCAGAAATGTATAAATAGAGACAGCACTAATCCAATATGCAGTATCAGTACTGGCTTATACCATAATCAGACTGTAACACATCTGTTCCGAAATATCACAGAATTGCTTGTAGTACCACACAGTATAAAGGAGGTATTTGTGTACAGCTGAACGATTTGGTGAAATAATGTAATTGCAATTTTTCTGCACAATATTGTGATCGCAATTTAAATGATAGAAATTTCTAATTTATAAAGCTGTATTAGTGGAACACAAATCTCTCAAATATAATTATAAACTTATTCCTACATGAAAATAGCCTCAGAGGTCACAAATGAAATTCATTAGTTTGACTTATTGAATATTAAAATCCTATAATGAACAACAAGATACATAATGTAAGAGAAATTATCATATAAGCTGAAAGGTAACATCAGTATTAAACAGTAACATCAAATGTTTCTCCCTCCTCACAAAGTGCACTGTAAACTATCACATTTCACGCATGTACAACTGGTCTGTCGTGTAAAACTAAAATAAGCTGAAATTAGCAAAACTTTCCAAATTAAATATTAAACTCTTACATTGAAAAAGATCAATTTAAGCTAAATTCTTACAAATGAATAAACAGTACATAAGTTTTGTACACAGAAAATGTAAAAATTGTACCATAACAAAATATGCATGTATGTTTAGTCAGAAAACAGTATTCATAACACCTTGATAAAGACTAACATATCTACTTTGTGACTTGAGAGAGAGAGAGGACCTTGGACCTCAATCGTTTGCTCAGATGAAGCACATCTTTACCATGACATTTAGTGCAAAACTGCTCGTCAATAGCTTCTTTCTATCATGCACAACATATGTTTGACTGGTAGTTTCTGATTGGTCAGCAGGAAGTTCACACATTCATTTTTAATGAGAGAATTTTTCCACTCGTGAAACTTGCAGGCCACTGACCAATTCAAAGCGTAGATCCTGCAGTTTCAAAATTGAGCCCAATCAAATTATGATTTCAATTAAAAAACTATTAATCATTCAGCCCTAATAACATCATAACAGTAGCCAAATTTCACCTAAAGTTACCCAGTATATTAAATGTACAATTGGTAAGTTTGTAAAAAAAAAAAAGTTTTAAAGAATGAAAAAACAAAGTTTTGTAGTTCTGGCTGCTTCCAAACTTCCTCACATACGATTAGTGTTTGAGCAGTTTAAGCAATGCAACATATCTGCATAGTGATATCCTATATCTGCCCCTGAAAACTGACCGGCTGGCGAGAAACTTGCTCCTCCAGACATCACACTGAATGCTCATGCGCTCCAGCTGCTCAGCTGTGTGGGCGAGGTTGCGGCCCAGTGCCTCATTCTCTAGTATTAGCTGGTTCTTCTCTCTAGCCAGTCGCTCAAAGTGGTACTGCAAATCATCACCTACTGAAGCCACAAGCAGCTTCTTCAGCTCCCTATTCACCTGTAAAGAAAGGTAATGGTGAAGTGAGTAAAAGTGGCATGGTGCATAAATCTATGCCTTTGTCTCAGTTATGACTCTTTAACAAAAAGTCAATAAGACAACATGCAAGATTATATCTTACAGTGAGGAAGAGACTTCACAACTAGATTTAAATTCAACATAAAACTGAGTTAACTACATTCTCTCTTTTAGCCTACATTAACATAGTACTTGAACACATCTGCATATTTTAGCAATAGATCAGACTTTGTTGTAGAAACAGTTTTTAGTAATAGCTCCTCTTTTGTATTAAACTATTATGAGATGAAGACCAACTACAGCAACACTACGCTTTAATAAATATGATACAGCACCTGAAATACACTGAACTCATTTGAACTTTATGGCAGTATTCATACTGAATTCACTAAAATTTCACATTATCCCAAAAGTAGTTGATCAGTCAAGACATTTATGAAGTTTGCTATTTTTGTTTTTGCACAAATAGCACAAGTAATGGAAGTGTATACCTCACCAAATAGCACTGTTTAAACTGTGTAAGAAAATATTTTGTCTGATTGCTTAGAGCATAAGTAGTCTTGTGTGTTTAAGTAATTAGATTAGTAATATTAATGCATTTGTTTACGTAGTGTTCTGATACTGTTACACAGCAACAGTAGTAACATCCATCTGAATTAGATTTTTGTGAATTTTCTATTTGGATAGAACTACAGAGATTCCCTTCTGTTTACTGAACAAAGAAGACTTACCTCTGTCTGAACACGCAGTTGGTTGCAGAGACCTTCTTTGTCTTGTAACAGACGGCGCTCAGAGTTCTGAAGCTTCTCCAAAGCACTCCTATAGTCCTGCGGTTCTGGAGAAGGTGACGGCGACCGATCGTCACCATGGTGAGGAGAGCCTTTTTCATCTCCTTTGCTCTCTTGAGCCACAATTCGGCTGCTTCGACTGATGGCAGCTCGGGGCACCACTATCCTAACAGCCTCCACTTCCGTGCAGGCCTCCTTGTTCACTTTTCCCAGGTGAAGCACTCCTGGGGAATGGGGTGATGCTGGAGCAGTCCTGGGAAACTGCTTTGGTGAAGGGACCTTCAAGATAGGGGTCCCCACTGAGATCTCTGGAGCCACCACGGGTTTGTATGTCTCCATGCCATCTCCAGAGCCACGGATGGGACCAACAGACAACTCTGAGTGAAGGAGAGATAAACCTTGAGATCAGCTGCTGAGCAATCTGATGGATCTGTCTGCATGTATGGCTGGTTGGGAGGATATTTAGACTGAGCAGTGCCAAAGGTAGGTAAATAACACACATAAGAAAGATTTATGGAAGATTAATTACCTTTCATGGCTACTTCAACAGACATGTTTGGGGAAGCTTCTTGAAATGGCAGGAGAATTAAGTGTAGACCAGATAGTGTAGATATGTATTATCTGGCTCTGTATATCTACAGGACAAAAAAGAATTCTTTGTGAATTTTTAGAAATGAAACCAACGTCACACAAAATTCCCACTAAATTAATGTTAGCTAGATATTTTGAGTATAAAGTCTCAATAAACAAATCACACTATGTACTGTAACAACCAAACAGATCAATATTTGATTAATATACAAGTCAGAAACGTTGTCTGTTGCATAAAACTAGTTGTTAGGTTATTTGTACCATTGATCAAAGTGCTACCAGCTGGTGTCTTTGTGGAAAGGTCCTACGAACACTCAAAGTCATCACCCAAGAAAGACAAGTCATAGGTTTGGCCTGTTCTGGTTTACTGAAAGGAGTCAAATATATTTTGGGTATAAAGTCAAATCTATTGTATATTAAATTTTACATATTTTAAAATGTAATAGTATTTCAAAATTGAAAATATTTGTGTTAATAATTTAATTAAAACACGGTAAACTGACATTTAATATTTCTTGACATATATAGTGACATTTTAAGCCTTTTTGTGTTTTAATATTGATATTGTTTGAATAGTAATTTACTCAAACTGAGAATGAAATACTGTAATAATGTGAGATTCAGGATTTTCATGAGCTATATGTTATACTGATCAACACAAAAAAAAAAGCTTGAAATGTGTCACTTTATGTGTAAAGGATATAACGCTGTTTTACAATATTATTTTTGATGTGGCTCTGTGAGAAAATGAGCTGTTCAGCTGTGAAGAGCTAAACAGACTAATTATTACTGGTAAACAAGCTAGAGATAGTTATCTACATTAAGATTACAGAAGATGTATTTGTGAGTTGAAACATAGACTAACAACAACGTTTCTCAATCCTCGCCTTTATTATCACGCTGTTTTATGACAGTCTGAGCTGAACTTAGTTGTTTATAAGTTATCAGTGATAGATAAGCTGAGCTAGCTTTATGGCTAGAAGCCACTTCTAAAGGCTTTTCGCAACAAAAACCAACACAAACGTTCTTCGCCCCAAAACAAGATATTTTCCACGTTTTCCAAGTTCCACGAGCATAAAATGGCATGTAATGAAACCCTCTAAATACAAATACAGGTATTTTATAATGAATCCTACCACATACCTCTGTTATGGCCATCAGTCCCAGTCCCCCATTATCCAACTCGAAGCGGAACTCAAAGACAAAGAACGTCTCCAGCTGTCAGACTCTTCAAAATAAGAGTCTAATACGCTTAACGTGGTTGTACTATAAAGTTTTATGGGTTTAAATAAGAATAAAAACGTTAATCAGGTCAGCAATAGATAGTACGTATGAGCAATAATGAGTGAGATACGTGGGTTGTCCCTAACTAACTGTTTTGCGTTTTATGTCCCCATAAGTAAACAAGTTAGGACAGAGGGGTACCTTCAGACAGCAAAAAAATGCAATAAACGGTATCTAAACCAGTGATAATATTTTTATTATTTTGCTTGTGTTCAGTTATAACATTTTATCAAAGATGCCTATATGTGACAGGCCATTTGTAACATTACGTATTTGATGGCGCTTGTTTGATAAAACATTTTTTCAGATATTTGATTTCATTTTCATGTATTTGTTGTCAGACGTTAAATATATATCACATACAATTTGTTTCTTATTATTATTTGAATGTTTTTTTTAAGTTTTATTTATTTGTTTGAAGTCATTTATATGTAGTTTTTATTTTGAATATACAACTTCCGGTTGTCGTCGCTAGTGTTGTTGTTTCGTTCACAGAGTGATGATTAGGATCATGTAGGAAAAGTTTGCTGTTCCATCTCAATCACTTGCAGCACATTTAGCAGCCACGTGTACTAACATCTACGCATATGTTTACGTTTAATGTGTAAATGTGCAACAGACTAGAGAGGCAGAATAACATCTGTGTAAACAGTAGTCTGCCAGTTATTGTTTGTGAATCTTAAAGGTCTCCTAAAGGGCAAATAGTGAACAAGGTTAGTCCAATACAAAGCTAATTTTAATGCGTTTGAACAGATTATGTGAGATTATATCTGAGGCTATCTTCAGCCTACCTCTACTGTCTACGAGTCGGAGAGAGGACTGTGATGGGAGTTCACGGCCTGTGGAAGTTGTTGGAGAGCAGCGGGAAGCCCATTAACCCAGAAACACTGGAGGGGAAGATCCTAGCAGTCGGTATCCTTTTCTTTAGTGCATCTCAAAAATTAGAATATTGTGGAAAAAGTCATAATTTAATAAAATGATCAGTTTGGCTTATAGCTCATGAAAATTAAAAATCCAGAATCTGAAATTATTAGAATATATCACTGATTGGACACAGTGTTTAAAAATTCTAGCAGTTTTGCTGTGTCTGATCCACTTGTACCAACACACCAGCACCACGTCAGTATCACTACAAAGTGCACCTAAATGGACAGTGGAGCTGATTAAATGGACAATGATTGTAATGAGGCCTACAAGGCTCAGTACTGGGTAATCTTCTTTTTTCACTACACCTCATTCCCTTGGTGAAATAATTTCTTCTCATTGATTTTCATGCCATTGTTGTGCTGATGACACTCAACTGATGTTTTCCTTTCCTCCTTCTGACTTGGACGACAACCCACCACTGAAAGCTCAACCCTAGCAAAACTGAGCCTCTATTCATTCCTGGAACCACTGGTTTGCATCTTGAACCTCCTATGCTGTTCCTCAAGAAGTAAGATGTCTCAATATGATCCTGGACGACCCATTATCATTTTCTGCTTACGTCGCAAACTTGACTCGATTGTGCATGTTCCTATCTTTGACGGATCAAACCCTTTCTAACTCAGGATGCCACCCAGGAGCTTGTCCAGTCTCATGTCATTTCAAGACTTGACTGTAATTGGCTGATCTTCCAATGCAAGCCATCAAACCTGTGCAGCTGCTCCAGAATGCAGCTGCTCGGCTTCAATCAGCCCAAGTTCAGTTCCACGTCACTCTACTGCTGCATTCACTTCACTGGTTTCCTGTAGCTGCTCACATCAGATTCAAAACCCTGATGCTCGCCTACAAGGCAAAAAATGGACCAGCACTGCCTAATGGCAGTGGTCAAGTCTTGAGTCGCACGTAGAAACGTTTGAGCTTCTAGTATGGCTCGGCTTGATCCTCCATCCTTCAAGACATGTGGAAGACTAGCATCAGACTCCTCGCAGTCCTAGCACCGAGGTGGTGGAACAAACTCCCACTGGTTGTTCGAACAGCAGAGTCCCTCGCAGTCTTCAATCACAGAAAAGCACTTTTGTACATCGCTGTGGATAAGAGCATCTGCCAAATGCAGACAAAATGAGAGCATCATTGCAAAATGGAAAACAGCACAAAGATCTTTTCATAATGATTGGAAGCCAATATCATAACTGAAAATAAAGTTTGATTGATCACCCAGTCATAACTGACAACCAATCCTAATGTTGACATTTTGTATAATCAACAGAAAAGCTTTGCCAATAGAAATGGAAATTCTGGAGTGGCTGCATATGAGCATAAAGTCACCACCATGTCTAATGTTAAGTGTCTCAACATGCTTGAGGTCTGTGTTCTCTCGAGTGATGAGCTCTGTTGATGTCTGTGATCCAGAACTCATCCTTCAACATTATCACCTGACTTTATCCCTCAGCTCTTATGGCTGAATACAGTCAAATCCTGTGAAAAGCCTTCCCAGAAGAGTAGACTTTGTTACTGCATGAAAGGGGAAAACTTCCTAATAATACCCTTGATTTCAGAAAATATACTGGATGTGCAGCTGCATGTCGCAACTATAAACGTATTTGGGACCAGAAAAGAGCATTTATCATGTACCAAACAATAACAGTCCGTGTTACAGATGTTCAAGTAATGGTTTATGTTGTTGAGTTATATATGTTTGTCATCCTTAATGCATTAACGAAAGATATCAGTATCTGGCTCAACCAGGCAGTGAAGGGGGTACGGGATCGGGATGGTAACAGCGTCCAGAATGCTCACCTTCTCACACTGTTTCACCGTCTGTGCAAGCTGCTCTTCTTCCGCATCAGGCCCATCTTTGTGTACGATGGAGATGCACCACTCCTTAAGAAGCAGACCCTGGTGAGATCAAGCATCAAAGACATACTTAGTCACCAGTGTATCTCCAAAAATTTGAATAATATAGAAAAGGATAATTTGTGTTCATAATTTAATGCAAAAATGCAAACTGTCTTTTTTCATTACATTTTAAGTGACACATTTGTTTAATGTTGATGCAGTTTGAACTGTAATTAGTATAATAAATAGCAAGAATTTTTTTTTTAAATATCACTGTCTATGTAATGAATATAAAATATGACAGCACTTAAAGTAGTGCTCAAATATTGTTTTGGAGTAAATATATGGGAAGTAATACATATGGTTGTTCCACAGGCCATCAGAAGACAGAGGAAGGAGGAGATGGCTTCTGAATCAAAGCAGACCAATGAGAAACTTCTGAGGACCTTCCTGAAGAGGCAGGCCATCAAAGCTGCACTGGGGGACCGCAGGTTAGGGCCCAGTACATACAGGGGTTGGACAATGAAAGTGAAACAGCTGTCATTTTAGTGTGGTTCATGGCTAAATTGGACCAGTCTGGTGGCCAATCTTCATTAATGTCACATTGCACCAGTAAGAGCAGAGTGTGAAGGTTCAGTTAGCAGGTA
>BRDA01089780.1:2122-17819 GCA_036984385.1 Crenuchus spilurus
TTTTTTTTTTTTTTTTTTTTTTTTTTTTTTTCAATTTATAGTTTTTTTTTTTTTTTTTTTTTTTTTTTTTTTTCAATTTATAGTTTTTTTTTTTTTTTTTTTTTTTTTTTTTTTTCAATTTATAGTTTTTTTTTTTTTTTTTTTTTTTTTTTTTTTTGTCAATGCATAAATTAATTTCTGTTAACTAGTGTTGATGTCTTTATGTGTGTTATTCTAAAATGTGAAAAATAATAGCAAATCAAAATCTGGACAAATGGGTATGTTTAAGAGCTACATGTGAATCTGGCTATATTTTATTAAAGAAAATTTAAGTAACATAAAAGATGAGACTGAATGATTGCATCTCAGTAAAAGATGCATTCATTTCAAGTCATTTGCCATGGAAAACATCTTCATGTGATAATATGTATTTCTTTCTCTGCTGGCCACTTTTGTTAGATATAGATTTTATGTATGGTTTACATTGTTCATCAAATGTCATTTTCTTCTATTTTTAGTATCTTTAAAACCCCAGAAATGTCTCTAATCAGCAGTTGGTGGTTCAGTGCTTCATCATGGTGGTCTGGATAAGGCGAATGTGTGCTGCGTTGAAAATGCACAGTGCTCAGTCCAGAAGATTCCCCTAAGAACCCACATCCCACAACATTAGTTCCCCTCTCGGGAAGCCAAATGAAAACAAGGCTCTGTAATTTGCATCTGGAGTGTTTCGGCTAAATCTGCCCGTCTCTGCTTTTTCATAAGCCACTGTCAGATTTCCCAGTGCGCTGTTCAGTATTTTATTCTGCATGTCAGTGAGACTAACAAATCTATTGTGGGGGCCGATTATTACCCAGTTTATTTATTTCACAGCCGCTGATCAACAGAGCAATTAAAAACTGTAAATAAGGCATTCAGCGTTAACCGTGGCCCAGACAAAAGGGCTATCCCGACGGAAACGTTTGTTTGAAGGGAGAGGAGGACAAGTGTCACATATTCTCTCTCTCTCTCTCTCTCTCTCTCTCTCTCTCTCTCTCTGGCTTGCTCTGCTCTTTGTTAATTATACTCTTTCCTCAGCTCTCTCTCCCCCGATCAGCACTATCACACTGTCGCATACTTGCAACACAAGATGAAGTTGTTTACATTCGTGTTCGGGCCGGAATTACCAGGCTTCACTTTGTTTCTCAGAGTGTTGCAGATAATGTGTTTGTGCCAGCTACATGTGTTTAAGGGACTGAACTGAACCTGATGCCAGATCGAACTCTCTGTGGCTTCTCGGAGAGAGGAAGAGAGGGAGAGAAAGATGTGTATGTGAATATCCTAAACTTTGTATTGCTTGTACAAGTTCTGTCACAATTTTGGAGACACTTTGCTTACTTTCACAGTTAGCATTGGCACTACCCAGCCTACCCATTGTTGATGATCAGCTTTTATTAGTTCATCCTGGAAGTCTTTTCCAGTAACACGTGGGTTTTTCCTTGCCATCCTGAAGAGATGGTTAAGGCCTTTTTGCTCAATTTTGGGTTGTATCTAATGCCCCGGCAAGTTTCCTGCCTTTTATAACCATTCAGTGCTTCCAGTGGTTTCACTTTAAAGATCTTCTTATGCACACTGTCAGGGGTGTAGCACCAAATTCTGGGTTCTAGTGCCCAGCCCCTTATTATTAAATATTATTTCCTTCAATATTTAAAGGAAAATAAAATTCTAGACTTCTCAAGGGCCCTAGTAACTCAGTCTCAATTTCCACCGCACTACGATGCCCCTTCCCACTGTCCCCAATGAGATGATCTCCTGTCTCAGCTTTTGTGATGGTCTTCACTGTAGTTGCCACACACCATGCAACACATCCCTGAATGGTGTTTATAAGCACATCACAGCTGAAGTAAATTAAGGTTGTCAACTAGTATATAGAAAAGACATGGTGAACAAACATGGCAAACCAAAAATGCCTGAAAGTGGATGGATGGATGGATGGATCATTAATTAAAGGTTTAACGTTTTACTACATTTACTTCTCCAAGAGAAAGTAGCTGTATGACTATAACTGTGTTTTTAGTGAAATCCGTATAAGTTTGAAGTCAGGACAGGGTAAGGGATCTGCGACTATTACATTCCTTAACTGAAGGTACTGAAGAGGTACATCTTTATCAGAATCTAAAAACATCTGCCTTTGCCCCGGAAGTGAATCTGCAGATTGTGCTACACACTTGTGCTCATTAGCTGTGTGATATAGTGATCTTGTGTGTGTGTGTGTGTGTGTGTGTGTGTGTGTGTGTGTGTGTGTGTGTGTGTGTGTGTGTGTGTGTGTGTGTGTAGCCCTGGCTGGTGTGTGGATTGTCTGTTTCAGACAAAAGCAGCATTCTGTAAGAGACAGAAGTAGACAGAAAGAGAGGCAGGCGTGTGTGAATGGTATATGATGCTCATGGGGCTTAATCAGGAACTGTAGCATGAATACAGTCAGGTGTGTGTGTGTGTGTGTGTGTGTGTGTGTGTGTGTGTGTGTGTGTGTGTGTGTGTGTGTTCTAGTGATATAGTGTGTCGATTACTCGTGTTCACACATCGTGTTAGACGTCTAAGTGAAGGCCCCGTTTCCGTCTACAAAAATCTAAGACTATTTCTACATGGCTGTGTGATATAGTGATCTTGTGTGTGTGTGTGTGTGTGTGTGTGTGTGTGTGTGTGTGTGTGTGTGTGTGTGTGTGTGTGTGTGTGTAGCCCTGGCTGGTGTGTGGATTGTCTGTTTCAGACAAAAGCAGCATTCTGTAAGAGACAGAAGTAGACAGAAAGAGAGGCAGGCGTGTGTGAATGGTATATGATGCTCATGGGGCTTAATCAGGAACTGTAGCATGAATACAGTCAGGTGTGTCTGTGTGTGTGTGTGTGTGTGTGTGTGTGTGTGTTTTAGTGTAACTGTGTCTGTCTGCATGTGCATGTATCCTTACAGAAAAAGTTGAGGTGTGTGTGTGTGTGTGTGTGCACGCCCGTATGCACAGACAAGACAGAGAGTGTATGGGCTGTGCTGGAGGCTATATGCCTTAGCAAGATCCTGTTGACAGTAAGCATAGGAAGCAGGCAGCATTACCATATGAACGCCTGAGGAGCTCAGCGGAAGTGCTTCTCTCTTCCTCCCTCTGAGTCTCTGTCTTCCACATTCTCTCTCTCTCTCTCTCTCTCTCTCTCTCTCTGCATCCCACTTCTCCTGCTCCACTTTGTTTCTTCACTACAGATTAGATTGCCCATAGGCCTCCTTTTGCTCCTGTAGTCAGTCAGAGTCTTGGAAATGAGGAGCACTGCTGAGGAACAAATGAGGAGTAATACCTAGTAAGTGCTTTGTAGGTGGTCCACCAACTACTCTTAAAATGCGTTCAACATCCTGAACAAGAGAATACGCGTAATATGATGAGGCAAAATATACTTTCAGAAACCACTGACTCAATTTGCGTAGCTGGTAAGTAAGTGCCACTGGCAGTGCCATTTATAGGAATGAGTTAGCACAGTGTATCCATTACTGTGGAACTGTTTCTATTAAATAAAAGAATATTCAGTGATTTAACTCTACAGGATCAGTAGGACACAGTAACAGGGCACTCTCAGGACTAACTACAAGGTGATTAGGACCAACTACAGTAAGGGGGCACTCTCAGGACTAACTACGTGGTGATTAGGACCAATCACAGTAAGGGGGCACTCTCAGGACTAACTACAAGGTGATTAGGACCAATCACAGTAAAGGGGCACTCTCAGGACTAAATACGTGGTGATTAGGACCAATCACAGTAAGGGGGCTTTCTTAGGACTAATTACATGGTGATTAGGACCAATCACAGTAAGGGGGCACTCTCAGGACTAACTACAAGGTGATTAGGACCAATCACAGTAAAGGGGCACTCTCAGGACTAAATACATGGTGATTAGGACCAATAACAGTAAGGGGGCACTCTCAGGACTAAGTACATGGTGATTAGGACCAATCACAGTAAGGCCGAAGTCTTTTTTTCACTTTCCTTTAGTCTGTAACTGTCTGCACAGGGTTAGTTAGTACGGATGGTCAAACACATTTACACAGTACCTGTCACATGTATCACATTGGAGGCGGGATCACACCCAGGGGGGCCATATATTTGAAGAGCTTTGCCTTCCTGGAGCAGTGAACAGTGATAGGGGTGTATGAGACAAATGTGACATTTATTTAAGGATTAATAAGCTTTCCTTACACACAATAATACAGAGATATATGTGCTGAGTTTGTTGTAGCTGGATGGGATGGTTTTGGGCCACCAAGGAGCTGTTTTGTCAAAAGCACAGAACACAGAGAGAGAGTAGAAAATGGGACCTTGGCTGGCATCTCTGCATCCCTCTCTCTCTCTCTCTGTGTAAGTGTGCGCACGTGTGTGTGTGTGTGCGTGTGCGCGTGTTTCACCTTGTGTTGTCTCTCTTCCTGTTCTCTTGCTGGTGTGTCAGAGCATCTGTTGTTCAGTGTTGGTCCCCTTGGTGGGAGATTTAAACATAAACCGTCTCTCTCTCTCTCTCTCTCTCTCTCTCTGTGTCTCTCTCTCTCTCTGTCTCTCTCTCTCTCTCTCTGTCTCTCTCTCTCTCTCTCTCTCTCTCTCTTTCCCTCTCTTTCTCTCTCTGCTGTCCTCTGATGTTAGCTGTGATTGAAGGTAAGTAGGTAGCAGTGGGCCTTGTGCTTTTTGGAGCATTAAATCCAGCCACTGCACATTCCTGCATCTGTCCTTCAGCTCTGTCAGTGAACGGGCAGAGAGAGTGAGAGACATGGTAAAAGAGAGAGAGGATACAAGAGACCCTCAGAGCTACACAGACAAGCCATTTGTATCTGTACAGTGTTATGAACAGGACTGCAGCAATGCACTACAGAGGTATCTCAAGGGATGTGTGTGTGTGTGTGTTTGTGTGTTTGTGTTTGTGTGTGTGTGCCATACCTTTGTGTCTCCTGCTCTACTTGTGTGCCGGAGAGGTTGTACTACAGGAGAGCTGATGAAGATGAAACATAAGATGTTGGGTTTGACAACTGTATGTGAGTGTGTGTGTGTTAGTTCAGGCAGAAGTGATAAGAGAAAGGACAGGCAGCCAGGCAGTAACCTCAGGAGAGGGCCGGGGGCGCAAGGCCGTGGGGAGACCCTCGAGCCTATCCCCTCCACTACACACAGGTGCGCACACGCACACTCCTCCCTGGCTTACTCTATTGATCCAGCCCACTCAGCTGACTGTGCCAGGTTAGCTGTGTGTTAAATAGCATCTGTCTGTAACGTGTGTGTGTGTGTGTGTGAGTGGTTGTCATCTGTCTAAATCTGTTGCACTGGACAATTATCAGATCAGACATAAGAGCTCTGTGGACATGTCTACTTGTGATAGACTTCTGGGATCGAATGCTCCTCAGACTACTGTTGACTAAATGATAATCCAGTCTAGTTAGCGTATTCAGTCTGACTTACCCTTTAACCGTGTCTTGTCTGAGCAGAACATTCCATAGATGCACTATTTGAACCAGTAGAGCGAGTTCTTAAATTTTTTTAATGTAAAATTGTATGAAATATTCATCATTTTATCAGTTATTTGGCAAAAAAAGCTGAATCACATAGTATTGTTATACAATACTGCTTATCCTCAATTTCCTAATAAGATACAAAGCTTTGCCTAAAAACCAGTAAAACACAACAAATGCAAGCAAACACATATGTTTACCATTTATTTATTAAAAAGCTTGTCTTGGCAGGTTGATTTCATTTGAGTCAATCTCAAATTTTATGCATCCAAGTCCATTCACATATGTGTTACACTGTAGGGGGAGCTATTGTGCACATACTAGCCTTCCTCAACCTGCTATTGCTAATGTCTTCTCTGTATGCTGTAACTTGCCTGTTATTTGGAAACATAAGTCACCTGTTATGAACATACACTCCACACGGGCAAGTCAGAGCCACACCGTGTGAAAGCGATTAGTCGTAAATCACTCCACTCTCCAGAGGCAAGAGGAGCATCCGGCTGAGCAGGATACAAGGCCTAGCACAGGATCTTCCAGCTTATTACTAAACAAAGGCACCCGAGCCTCCATGTTAGCTAATGCTTTAGCCGCATTAGGGGCTTTGTTTTACAGAGCGTGGTACTTGTCCCAAACGGAAAACTCACTTTAAAATGATTCATTAATTCATCTAACAAAATGCTTTGTAAGACTGACGTCTCGATTTAATGTTGACTCAATTAAAGGTCGTTGGGCATAAATGAGCTTAAATTTGTTTTGTGTAGTCCAATTGTTTTTTTTTTTATTGTGTTTTATAGTACAATTATATTTATAGTCATATTATTATTATTATTATTATTATTATTATTATTATTATTATTAATTATTATTATTATTATTACACTACTTATATCATAAATTGTGAATTACCTGAATTAATGTATTGATATTGCCACTATTAGTACACCTCCAAAACTTAATGAAAAAGTTAATTTGAGTTAATATATGAATATATTAATTCAGAAAGGTAAACTGTCATATATTTTATATTCATTACAAGTAAAGTGAGATATTTTAAGTCTTTTTTGTTTTACTGTTGATCAATATGGTGTTAAAGCATATCAATATTATAAATATTATATATATATATAATGTGTATGTGTGTGTAATTTTTGGAGATGCAATGGTATATTAGTAAATATTTCATTACTAACTTTTCACGTTTTTTTCATTATTTGTATTATTTTTTTCTACATCACTGATCACAGCAGATGCCATTTACATTGCATGGAAATTAATTAATGGTGAATGGACTTGTTTCAAACATTTTTGGAAGAAATTATATTTTAACATGTTAATAACTTTTTTTTTTTTTCTTTTCTGAAGTTACAATTTTGCAGACACACAGTTTTCATAGGACAGTGATGATTAGTGTGATTGGGTGCAGTTGGTTGCTGCCATAGGCTCTAACGTAAGCCAATAATTAAACTTGCAATCCATTGTTTCATTCAACAGGTGATGTAACCTGAAAGTTTTTCTTTAATTAAACCAGCCACTGTGATCAAAGAGTTACCTGGTATTGTGGGCTGGTGCTGCGGTGTGGCTTTGAACAGGTGTTGCAAGTATTCAGAAACACAAATACCAGCAGAGTGTGTCAGATCTTTCACACACAGTGTGCTCATAAAGGATCCCGGTTCTGGGTGAAATGAATCGGAAACTTGTTTTGATTGTCTGACAGAAAAAGTATTGTGTTCTCTCTGTTTGTTTTTCTTTTTTTTTTCTTCCTGTGACACTGTATGACATACTGTTTATGATGGCAGAGAGCCAAAGCTTGACTAATGTGTTTCTCTCAAGACTAGAAATTAAGCCCCATTACTCATAACAGAAGCTTTGGTACACAAAATGCTACAACATGAGAGGAGTCTGACTGGTGGTGCAGAGTGATGTACTTTGCTCAGAAGTGGGTAAAGGTGGATCCGCTCTGTTTAGAGTTGTTGAAGGGATAACAGTTGAAGAACAATTTGTAAGTGTTTTGAGTATCTTCAAAAGTTTTGCTTGCAGATAGTTCATGATTAGATGTATAGCAAAGAATGTAGTTTTGTAACACAGAAGAAAGGAACAACACACAGACTACAATGAAAGGCAACAACATTTTGTTAATTAAATAAAATCTGAAGTGGATCAAAAATGTGACTAAAATTTAAACTAAAATTAGAATTCAAATAGTCGTTCAAACCTTTTAAAATTTTTAGTTTTTGTAATGTTACTCTTAAAATGATGGTGTTTTCTGGTTGCGATGAGAAAAGAATCTTATAAAATGCTTGTCTAAAGTTGAGCACTGTATGGCTGTTTAAGTTTTTCTAAAAATAAAACTACATTTAGATATATGCTAATATTGTAATGGACCATCTGCCCCTGTGCAGCGATTCACTACTGAGGCTGAGCCCCTTTTCTCGGATTTGCTAATGCCAGTCATCAGCTGTCTTTGTTAGCAGCTGGATCTGGTTTGATGCACCCTTTGGGCTGACCTTTCTGATTGGTTGTTTGTTTTTTGTGGGTGGGTTTTTTTCTCCCTGACATTTATTGCCTTTAAAAAAGAAAACAAATGAAAGAAGATAGACCCAATGCTAAAAACAAACTCTTTTCTTATAATTTCATGTCTTAGTGGGTTTTGTCGAGGCTGATATGTGTTCTGCTATCTGTATGTCTGGGTTGACTGAGGGAGTCTGCTCTTTATCCTCCAGGTCCTCTGGACCCCCCAATAAAGTTTCGGCCCCCCTGTGACCTGATGAAGTTTGGCATGCTGCCTGTAAATCCTGCATGTCCTGGCCTGGGTTCTGTCCCCCCCAGGAGCTGAGCAGTACTCCCTGTATTCCATAGGCCTCCCCATGTGCCACACTTTCCTACTACTTTTGTTCATATCTCAATTTCAGCACTTTTTAGTTTGGGCTTTTTTTCTCAATTGTATTATTTTTCCACCTCCTCTATCTGCACTTGAAGTCTAACCAAGTGGCTTTTAGTTCTGGGTTTCCCTATAATTTGTTCAGCTCACTCTATCCCACTCCATCAGGATAGTTGGCTGGCCTGTGACAAATATAAGCCATACAATAATACAGTTTATTATTTTAATGTGAAAATATGTGACAGATGATGCCTGGGGTATATATCTTAAATTTTTATAAAAGTGTGTCACTTGTCATGATAAGCTTATATAAGTGTCATGTAACCTTATGAACAGCACCCTAGAATAAAGTGTTTCCACCCATCTCTGAAAGCTATATAAACAATTACCAAGTAGTTTAATTCTCATTTTTTTCTGACTGAATGTTCATTTGGTGTTACTGTTTCTGTCCAAGCGGATGCTACCTACGCATGCTGTGTTGTGTTTGACCATGGGCAGAAGCCTTCTCACCCCATCAAATATTCATGTCAGCAAGCATCTGAATGATTTTCTGTCTGATACAGTGGTGGGCAGTGGTCAGACAGAATGGGACAGAGGTGGCCAGCAGGCTGTGTGGGCCTGAGGAGGTCTGGCTCCCTGCTGACAGGTCTGGATTAGTGGGGGAAGGTGTGTTTGGTGTTATGTTGATAATGTTTTAGGTGTGTTGGGAGTCCCATGAGAGTTTTCATGTGTCCAGTATGCCTTCTTATTGTATTCTGTTTATCTACTGCATTGTCATATCTTGTTGTATTCTCATTAAGTCCACTTGATATGCTAGTGGCCCATTAATATGGGCCATTATGAAAAATGTGGCTTTATTGGTATAAGACCTTTTCTTCTCACGAGAAACATTTCTACCAGAAAAAGAATGATTTTGTCTTTTAAATAACACATGAACATAAACTTTAACTGCACACACTAAAATGTAATACGTATTCAAAGCACCCTTTAAGGTTCCTCAGCTTACCACAATCATGGAACCCTTTAGGGAGTCTAAAAAACTGAAGGATGACCCAAATTTATGGAAGACAATGATGTAGTTAAGATGTTCATGAAGAATCTTCTGGACTACTAATGGTACCTCCAAAAACCCCTTGCTGTGAGGTTTGCTCCAGCATCTAAAATCATTTTAAGTTTGTTGAGTACCCCATTGCATATTCAAGGTACTTTTTAATTTAATTAGAAAACAATACAGGCTGTGAGTCTGAAAACAAACTACATTATTAAATTATATTATTTAATATAGCAGAAGCATTTCCAGTCACCATCCAAAGCTAACATTTAACACAATAATGACATCATTATAATTATAATAGCATAACTATAAAATAGTACCACTTTTATATGAAGAAAATGTAAAACATCATCACAGAATATTTGGGTATTTATACCATATTTATGTTATTTAAGGCAGTGAGTATTTATTGTTATTGTTATTGTTAGGAAAATAAGTATTTGAACACCCTGCGAATTTGCAAGTTCTCCCACTTAGAAATCATGGAGGGGTCTGAAATTTTCATCTTATTTGGATGTCCACTGTGAGACATACGGTAATCTAAAAGAAAAAATCCAGAAATCACAATGTATGATTTTTTAAAATAATTTATGTGTGTGTTACTGCTGCAAATAAGTATAAGGCAACGGGGCAATTGCCAAGCAGCTTGGTGAAAAAAGATCAACTGTTGGAGCAATTATTAGAAAATGGAAGAAGGTAAACATGACTGTCAATCTCCCTTTTGGGGAACAACATCCTTCCCTCAGTTAGAGCATTGAAGATGGGTCGTGGCTGGGTCTTCCAACATGACAATGACCCAAAGCACACAGCCAGGATAACCAAGGAGTGGCTCCGTAAGAAGCATATCAAGGTTCTGGAGTGGCCTAGCCAGTCTCCAGACCTAAACCCTATAGAAAATCTTTGGAAGGAGCTCAAACTCGGTGTTTCTCAGCGACAGCCCAGAAACCTGGCTGATCTGGAGAAGATCTGTGTGGAGGAATGGGCCACAATCCCTGCTGCAGTGTGTGCAAACCTGGTGAAAAACTACAGGAAATGTTTGACCTCTGTAATTGTAAACAAAGGCTAAGAATGTTTGCTGATTGTCAGGTGTTCAAATACTTATTTGCAGCAGTAACACACAAATAAATTATTTAAAAATCATACATTGTGATTTCTATATTTTTTTCTTTTAGATCATGTCTCTCACAGTGGACATGCACCTAAGATTAAAATTTCAGACCCCGCAGGGTGTTCAAATACTTATTTTCCTCACATACACACACACACACACACACACACACACACACATATATATATATATATATATATATATATATATATATATATATATATATATGACATTTCAAGTTTTTTGTAGCTTTTAGCTCATTTACATATATAACCTATATAGCATTTAATCTTTTTTAAATAAATTATAAACAAAAATTAACTTTTTCCAGATTTTTTCATTTTGGAGATGCACAAGTATTTCATAATTCACAAACAACTGAATGTCACAAAAGTTTATGACACCACAAGAATAACATTTAAATATTGAAATATAATATTCAATGCTAAAACGTAAGTCTAGAAACATATTTGCTGATGTCAGTTGTCAAACATTTTAGCCATTTGCTCTATAGATTCTCAAAAAAGGCAATTGCGCATCACTGATTATGTACCTTTCCTGTCACTGAGGAGATACTGTCAAGGCTATGTCATCAGTATTTTAGGTAGAGAGTCTATGGGGCAGCCTGGTGGTTAGGAATCTGGAAGGTTGCCGGTTTGATCCCTGGGCAGGTCATGACTGAAGTGCCCTTTAGCAAGGCACCTAATCCACAACTGCCTCTCGGGTGCCGTGCCCAACACTTTGGGCACATGTTCACAACATAGTGTGTGTGTTTCACGGCATGGATGGTTTAAATGTGGAGGTCAAATTGAGTTGTTTGCAATCACATTGGCAAAAAAGTTGAATCTAATCTAATAATACAAAAATCTATTATTAAAGTTTTTTTAAGCAGAAACCCAACTCACTGTGTCCTGACTCCAGAATTTTAGAAGTTATGAAACGATATGAATGTGCTCCATTCTCTTGGAAAAGTGAATGCAGTGCACCCATACAGGATACTACATGATCAGTGCTCTGATTATAACAGTGAGAGAGCGAGAATGGGTATAAGTTACAGTGTGTGTAAAAGGGCGTTTGTAAAAGCATAGAAGCACAAAGCTGTTGGTGTGTGTAAACAGCAGAGAAATGCTTCAGGATCACTTTAATGGCTGCACAAACATTTAGCTGACAATACTAAACTGCTTCTCTTTGTGCCAGGAAGAATGGGTTTATCACACCCATTTGTATTAAAATATAACAATTTGCTCTGTGATCCACCCAGCCCTTTGTCTACACTATAAAATAATGTCAACACTCAAACACACTGACATAATGCAGGTTTACATAACACATTATGTTCTTGGAGTGGCCTTATATATAAAGCCCTACCAGGACAATAGGACATAAAGGAATATACACAAGCTTAAGAATGTCCTTAATGAAAAGAATGGCAATGTAAGGAGTGTTCAAACCGACATATGAAAAAAGGTAAACTCATAGAGGGATGTTTAATTCTGTTCCATCAAACAGGTACTATCTAATTTCCCATTCATTCAAATCACAAGAATGCATAATGCAGCAGCTCATCACCAGGCATATAAGATATCAGCATAAGACTTGACAAAAATGATTGAAACAGCTGATTAGAACTAAAAAGAACTCATTAGCTTTTAGGTATGCATTAGACTCAGGTATGCATTCAGATTTGTCACTCTAAATACAGTGACATATAATAAATAATTGCAATGACTTCCTGTTTGTATTTACTACAAAGTGGACCAATATGGTAAAGGAGCTGATAAAATGAACAATGAAGGAATACAACACGGTGGTTTTAATGTTGTGGCTGACCAGCATGTGAAAATAGAGTGACATTTGGGCACCCCTAGTCAAAAGTTCTGTTATTGTGAAAAGCTAAGCAAGAATACAATACTTTGCTTTCAAAAAGGCACACACACCACATATACACACATACTCACACATATGCATATACAAAACATACATAAACACACACATACATCTACATACACACACACACACACACACACACACACACCACATATACACACATACTCACATACATATGCATTTACAAAACATACATAAACACACACATTCATCTACATACACACACACACACACACCACACACATACATACATATGCATATACAAAACATACATATACTCAGACACACACACCACACATATGCATACATATGCATATACAAAACATACATATACTCAGACACACACACACACATATATATGCATATACAAAACATACATATACTCAGACACACACACACACACACACATATATATATGCATATACAAAACATACATATACTCAGACACACACCACACATATACATACATATACATATACAGAACATACATATACTCACACACACACACACAGATACATATGCATATACAAAACATACATATACTCGCACACACACACACACACACATACATATGCATATACAAAACATACATATACTCACACACACACACACACACACACACACAAACATATGCATATACAAAACATACATATACTCAGACACACACACACACACACACACACACACACACACACACATACATACATATGCATATACAAAACATACATGTACTCAGACAAACACACACACAGACACAAACATATGCATATACAAAACGTACATACACACACACACACACACACATACATAGATATTCATATACAAAACATACATACACACACTTACATTCATCATACATACACATCACACACAAACATACATATACAAAAGATACATATACATTCACACACATGCACACATACATGTGCACATAAATACATACATACAAAGTATATGCATAAATACACACAGCACACATACATACACATTTATATACATACATACATGTACACATAAATAAAAATATACATAAATACATACATACACACATTCATAAATACATACATATACACATACATATGACTGAGAAGTGATTGCCATTTTATGCTGTGCTTTTATCATCACTGGTGAGAACTGTGACTGCTTTATTATAGGGTTTGAAAAGCTCTATATTGTTATTGTACCTGAGATCAGCATCTGGAGTGGCCCACTAAGAAGCTCAGATCTTGAGCTGACCCTAGACCTGTATCTGAGGCCTTACAGGCTGTTTAAGAGATCCAGGCTAAGGCTCTGTAGCTGCACATAAGCCACACAAACAGTATAAAGCGCGTCTCTGCCTTATTCTCTCTCTCTCTTTCTCTCTCACACACTCCTTCACCCCTCCTCTTTTCCTCATGCGCTCTCTACCTGTGCTCTGGCATGCCTGCAGGGCTGCTTGGCCTGTCTGCTCCTTTCAACAAATTGCTGCCTGTTCACAGGCTTTAAAATGCCACGCTGCTTTAATTACAGTATTTACTTAATAGGCTGAAACAAAAGCCATGTCCACACAGCAGGAGGGGCAGGTGAGGCTGGAGTTCATACACCTGGCAGAGTTTAAACAACACACACACATTAGCTCTGTTTAACACACACTTTCTCTTTCAGCCACTTGGCCTCACTTTTTCTTTCTTATCCAAATTCAGATTGCTAGACAAAGGATGGTATTTATACTTTTTCTTTTCTTTCTTTCTTTCTTTCTTTCTTTCTTTCTTTCTTTCTTTCTTTCTTTTTTCTTTCTTTCTTTCATTCTTTCTTCTTTCTTTCTTTCTTTCTTTTTTTCCTTCTTTTTTTCTTTCTGTCTTTCTTTTTTTCTTTTTTCTTTCTTTTTTCTTTTGTTCTTTCTTTCTTCTTTCTTTCTTACGTTCTTTCTTTTCTTTCTTTCTTTCTTCTTTCTTTCTTTTATTCTTTCTTTCTTTCTTTCTTTTATTCTTTCTTTCTTTCTTCTTTCATTCTTTCTCTTTTTTCTTTTTTTTTCTTTCATTCTTTATTTCATTCTTTCTTTTTTCTTTCTTTCTTTCTTTCTTTCATTCTTTCATTCTTTCTTCTTTTTTTCTTTCTTTTTTTCTTTCTTTCATTCTTTCTGTCTTTCTTTCTTTCTTTCATTATTTCTTTCATTCTTTCTTTTTTCTTTCATTCTTTTTTCTTTTGTTCTTTCTTTCTTCTCTCTTTCTTTCATTCTTTCGTTCTTTCTGTCTTTCTTTCTTTCTCTGTAAATATGAATATACAATGAACACATTTAAAATAGCATACATCACTTGAGATTTTGAAATGAGTTACAGTAAATCTAAATTCATTCCCGACACACTGTAGGCATAATTAAAACTCGCAATAACATAAATCACTTGGATAATTACAGACCCTCTCTGTCGCCTCAGGTATCGCTGCACACTGTCATGTGTCTGTTGATTGTGTTATGATTGGCAGCTGAGATTTGTGGGAGAATGGCAGTTAGAAACTGAGTCTTCTCACATACACTGGGTTTCTTTCCGTATACACCTTCCCGCTGAAATGTTAACTATTCCTACTATTCATGCTTCTTTGAACTGTAGTTCTTGCTCAGGTTACCACACAAAGGAATGTGTTCAGCTCTTAAACATTTGTATTCTGTCCTCAGGCGTGACGTGTTTAGTCATAATGGAAAGAATACAGAGATGTTGGTAGGCGAGATGGTAGATGATAAAACATTTCAGAAGAACTGCGATCAAGCATGTATATAGTTTTAGTTTCTCTCTCTCTCTCTGTAATCTCTCCTCTGTTTCAAGATGTCTCGTTTTACCCCTCGTTCCCTTTTACCCCCCTCCAGTCCTCTTGTTTGAAGATTTGACTGTGGAACAATGTCCCTCCTCAGTAATTATCGTGTCACTGTCAGATGAGCTGTAATTAGCTTTATTGCTTGTTTAATTTGGTCTGTGTGTTTACCAGGCTGCGGGGGGAGTGGTAGCTTTAACCAGGGGTTTCCCCTTCTTTTGATTACCTGTTTAACAGAAAATATCTGTTGTATGATGTATTTTACAAAATGCACAAGGCAACGTAGCCTTTGTGGTGGTTGGCTTTGCGTGCTTTAAAACAAGCTACTCTTCATGTCATGAAAAAGAAACAACATTTATTAAATGCATAGTTCTCTTTGGTTGAGGTAAATTCCAAGAGTATACAGTGTGTGTATATATAACAAATATATATATATATATAACCAAATTCTGGGCCCTATGCACAAGCAGTGCCCAAGGCCTCACCCCCTATTTTATATATATA
>BRDA01089783.1:0-12894 GCA_036984385.1 Crenuchus spilurus
ATACATTCTCTCAGTTTAAACTTTTGATCTGTGATTTGTGTTCTATTCTGAATAAAATATTAGATGTTGGCACCTCCAAATCATTGCATTCAGTTTTTATTCACAATTTGTTAAGTGTCCCAACTTTTTTGGAATCCGGTTTGTACATAGAAACACTATACAGGGTAACAGTGAGGGAGACGAGGGAGATTTGACACTTATTTACAACAGAAATCATCTTGACCTTTCCTCATATAAACAATGCAGAACATCACTGGAGCATCAAAATATATCTTCAACACATTTTAGGGATATTTTCATTGATCTAATGTAGTTTATCATGACTAGAAATACAAATCTAATATTTGATTCTATACTTACTTCCAGTCAATCAAATTGAGTGAAATGCCAAAAATTCTAGTTATAGTTATTATAATCATTACATAATAGTATATTACGTTTCTACAGGATTTCCCCTCCAATGGATTTGTCTGCCATCTTTGATAAGTGAGAAAATTGCAATGCATTGTGGTACATTAGCCTGTAAGTAGTGTACATCGGTTGTACACTATATTTTCGGTGCATTGCGGGTGACAATATAGTGCAGTATATAGGGAACCAAATTGTTCATTGTGAATTCGGTCAGCACTACAAAATGGCAGACACCCAACACATAACCCTAAATAGTAAATAGGGCTTGATTTCAGACACAGCCCATGATTAAAATGCCCTTGAGTAATGCACCTAACCCCCAACTGCTCCCCAGGCACCACACTGTTCTGCCCCCCAGTATGAGCGTGTATTTATACCAGAGGGGTTAAATGCAGAGAGGAATCTGAAAATATAAGTATGTTATAAAAACTCCAAATGTAAACAGTACATTAGCATTAGTATACCACCCCCCCAATTTACTGACATTCCCTGACTTCTCACAGTAAATCACTGAAGACAGCTGACACCAGTACGTAGCACTCAATCTATAGGTTTAATCTATAGCGTCAGTGGTCTGGGGAGTTGCATTTCTCATCCTTTTTTCCTCTGCCCTTTCCTTTATCACTGAATCAATACTTTATGTTTCACTGCATCTTTCCTCATTGACATCAGCTGTCCCCTCGGGGACCTCTGAGAGGTGTATTTAAAAGCCAAGACATTTCTGTTCAGCCAATCACAGCCCACTCAGCGTGACCTAAAATCTAAAGATGGTCAGTCAAACAGGTGTAGGAAACCCCAGCAACTCTAGATTCATACTGAATTGTGAAGATGTTGGATATAAATCAATACTTTGTAATATTCAGCTTCATTTAACTCAAGAGTATTGAAATGTTCCTAAATGGGTGCTGTGCATTTTTAATGGGGTCAGTCTAGATCTAATGGGAATATTTCATTGTGAGTTCTTACATCAATAAATCAAGTTTAATGTAGTGTTTCTGGTACCACTCCCTATCTGTTTATCTGTCCATCCATCCACCCATCCACTTATTCATCCATCCATCATTCATACATACATCAGTTCATCCTTCCATCCATCCGTTTGTCCATCATCCCTATTTTCCATCCATCTTTCCATCCATCCATTCAACCATCCCTCCATCCAACCACCCATCTAGCCCTCCATTCTTCTAACCATCCTTCTCTCCATCCTACCATCATTCCTTCCCTTCATCTATCCAGCCCTCCATTTTTCCAACCATCCTTTCATCCACCTATCTGTTCATCCATAAATACAGCCATTCATGCCTCCATCTATCCATTCCTCATCTACCCACCCATCCATTTATCCATACATACATCCATTCATTCCTCCATCCATGTATCCATATATCCATCCTTTCATCCATACATCAATGCATCCATTCATGCCTTCATCCATTCATCCCTCCATCCATTCATCCGTCTATCAGTCATCCATCCAATCATCCAGTGATCCATCTATCTATACATACAGTACATACATTCATCACTCCATCTATCCATTCTTCCCTCCATCCATCATTCCATCCATTCCTCCATCACTTAATCCATTAATCTCTCTAGTTTAACTAGCTAATGTATAAATAAAATAAACCTAACTGTTAGTAGCTGTGTGGATGTTTTTCACTGTTTGAAGTGTTGCATCATTTCTGTTGGTCCACTCATGAAGCTTCATCTCAGTATGACACATCTAGCTGACATTTTCAGACAGAAATGGAAGCAGAAGCTTTTTTTCCCTTCCCTCAGAGCTGATATGAATCCCTGTTAGAATCTCAAGCCCATGGTTTGACTGCAGCCCATACGGGTGTGATTTCCTGAAAAAGTAGAGAGATTGACATTCCTGCAGAAGTCGGGCTGACTCTACCATGGTGGTCCTATGGATTCAGGCAAGATTGTGTCACCTGGAATTTTGAGGCTAAGTTAACTGGCACCTGAAACACCTGAATCAAGAGTTCAGCTTGAGTTAATCTCCAGTTTATTGGCTAAAGGCAGTATTTCAGCTGCTCAAATGTGCTAACATTCAAATAAATGTGAAAATCTTGATGTCAGTGGGGTCACAGACTGAAAGAATGTGAGAATCTTTATGCTGCAGAAGTTGTAGGGCTTTAAATGGCCTCAGGACTGAGTGCTTAATGAAGGATGAGTGTATGACGGAACAATGAATGTTTGTGTTTAATGAAGGATGAGTGTATGCGCAGCTGATCCGGTGATTAACTGCTGTCTGTCTTAGAAGAATATTCATCTATATTAGGGCAGTTTTATGTCAACACAAGGTTTCTAAAACATTTTCTCTGCTCGCTTGAGTCAGTGCAATTAAGACGGCCTGAGTCGGAGAGAAAAGGGGGCCGTTTGGTCCTGCTTGCTCGTAATTGAATGGAAAACACCCTCTCTTTGGCGAGGTTTCTAAACACATGGAATACTCTGAAATGTCTCTCTGAAGCTCTTTGACTACGGCCCCCATGAGGTTGGCATTCGCGTTGGAAAACAAACGCGAGCGATGAGTGCTGGATGGTGGAGGAGAGTGAAGAGAGCGCTGAGGCCTGTGGATAATGCTGGTTAGTGGGGGATCCGTCCCACTCCATGGCTCTCAGCCAAACTGCTGTCCATCAGAACCTCTCCAGCCTTTTTCATGGAGGAGACCATTGTGAGAGATTTGCATTGGCTGGTGTTGCAGGGTGGGTACTGTGTGTGTGTATGTGTGTGTGTGTGTGTCATGCTGAGATGTAACTCTTTAATCCGCGATTAAATGTGCTCTCTTTTCTTTTAGCCTGGCTTATCCCTCGTCACAGTGCAACCTCGAGCATCTTACACTATACTCCCCATCTTCAGTCTACAATCTCAAGAAAGTATCTGTCTGTCCATTTCATTGTTTTTCTGTCTGTCTATCATCTGACCACAGAAAAGTTTTTCATTTTGCCTCAGTACATTTTAAATGTGCTTTGGTCCAGAGAAGACGTTAGCATTACTTTATCATGTTGACATATAGCTTTATACAGATTTAACTTGTATTTGTGGATTGCACAGGAAACCATTCACAGACAATGATTTCTGGAAGTGTTCCTGAGCCCATGCAGTGATTTTCAGCACAGCATCTTTCCTGTTTTTAATGCAGTGTCACCTGAGGGCCTGAAGATCACAAGCATCCAATTTTGACTGCCAGCCTTGCCCCTTGTACACAGGGATTTCTTCAGATTCTCTGAATCTTTTGATGGTATTATGTACTGTTGGGGTTTCAAAGTCTTCAGCATTTTACATTGAGGAACATTTTTCTGAAACTGTTTTTAGATGTGGTTTTTTTTTACAAATTGAGGAACATCTGCCCATATTTGCTTCTGAGAAATTCTGCCTCTATAAAATGTTCCATTTATACCCAGTCATGTGACAACCTGTTTTTTATTAGTACCATTTATTTTGCAGCCAAATGTGTTGCTGCCATCAAATTCTAATTTTTTTTTCATGAAATTGAATGTATTTTATAGTTTTTTAAAAACGTTTTTGAAATGATCTTTATGGCTTATAGCTCATAAAAATCAGGAATCCAGAAACTCAAATTATTAGAATTTAATATGGAATAAATTACTACTGTATTCAAACAGTAAGAACATTAAAATTAAAAAGTTTGAAATATGTCACTTTACTGCAAAGATGTCTTAGTACGTGAAATCATCTTAAATCTAGTTGATATGCCTAATTTTTCTTATTTGTAGAATGACATGAGCTTATTATCAGACTATTTAACTTGAAATCAGATATATGTAGATAAATAGATAGTACTTTATTGATCCATTTAGGAGGTTTCCTTGAGGGAAATTAAGATTCTAGCAGCAGCAGCATTACAGTACAAAGAAGTAGAGGAAGGTAATAATATAAGAATAAAAATAATATTGTAATTGTAACAATAATAAAAATAAATAAAATAGGGAATATATTTAAGAATATTAACAGTGTATAAAAAGACTTGATTTAAGTTTATTAAGTAAAATGCTCTCACTATATTGGTAGATAAGACAAATGCGTTAAACTACCAACGTTCATTTTACCTAATTAAATGACTTATCACAGTTAAGAAATGTATAATTACATGTTAAATAGTTTTAAAATAAGCTTAGAACATTCTGAAAATGAGAACAATATACACATATAGTTATATTGACATACTGTATACTAGATTTAAAATGATTTCACTTGCTAAGAGAATTTCTTGCCGTGTTTATGTGTAGTGAGTGTATATATATATATATATATATATATATATATGACAGGTTTTCATGGTGTTTAGAGATTTAGTAGTTCATTAAAGACTTAATGATGTACACATTTGATTTTTGGTGTCAGTGATGATTATAAAAAAATAAAAACAAGCTACCAAACTCTACTGGACTGTCAGTGTTGAGTAGGGAGCGTGATGGCCTCCCAGCCGTAGGCCAGGACAGCCGCGGTCTGGAGCTTGGCGGGGTTCCAGGGTCTCAAATTCCTCCCTGCTCCTGCGGCGGGGCCGAGACACACAGGCTGTTTCCTCTTTTCTTCTGGCGGATCTTCTTTCTCCTCCTTTTCTTCCTTCTCCTGCTTTCTTTCTCTCATCTCTGCGGCAGCATCAGCGGGGTGTCTCTCCGTGCGGGCCGGGCCGCAGGGAAGCGCACGGTGATGGGGAACAATGGGCCGGGCCGTGGACAAAGCTGCCCACTCTACTTGAATTACAAGTGGTTGGTACTCGTGGAGAAGAAAGGAAATGTGAATAGACCATTCAGGGGGCACCGTCGAGCCTCACCCACAGTCACACACAGTCACTGAAGTGTACTGCAAACAAACACTGCTCTGAGTGAATTTCATACTAATTACTGTTACCCAGCCACCCTCCTGTACTCAGTGTTTGCCAGCTTTTGTCGGTTGGCATTATTTACTAAAATGCCTGAATGTCACCAGTATGATGGAAGAAATCTCTTTATGTTGAATTTCTCTAGTGGAATTTGCTCAGTAACTGCAAGTAAAGCTTTACAATTCATTAAAGAAGCTGAAAGCAGAAATTTATGATGACTGGAGGGTCTTTGCTGCAGCAAATTGCAGATTCTCAGTATATTGTTAAGCCAAATGTCTGGCCACGTAACCCAGCAACTCATACAGGGAATGCCAAAAATGCAAAAAAAGGACAAAAAAGAAAAACGGACAGCAAAGTGTAGCTTTAGATAAATAATTAATGAATGCATAGAGGAGGTACACTGCAAAAAGCCATACCTTAGCAAGTGAAATCCTCTTAAGTCTAAATGTTTTATATTCCTCATGTTGAGAGTGTTGTAATCTTACTATAGATGACTTAACATGTAACTACACATTTTTTACTTGTTTTAAGTGAAACAATAATCTGCCAATAATTGATTTTACTTATAATAAATTATAATAAGCTCAAACATTCTCAAATTGAGGCACTTAGGCTAAAGATAATTTCAGTTGCTAAAAAATTTATTAATTTATTTTTGTTATATATACAGTGGTAACCCTACTTACGAGTTTAATCCCTGCAGGAGCTGAGCTGGTTAGCTGGAATGCTCATTAGCTGGATGCATTTTCCCCATAAGAATACATGTAAAACTGATTAATCCGTGTAAGCCAATATACAGTATACTTTAATATGCTAAATAATGTGTTTATATGGGTTTTTTAAAACATAAACGTGACGACGACGCTCGTGTAGGCTGGCCGCTAATGAGAGGGAGACCAACGTGCTGGTGTAGGCTGGCGGCTAAGGAGGACAGGAGGACGGGCGTACATGTATGGTATGGTTACACTTATCATATGAAAAGTAAAAGTAAAATTTATCTAACTTTCTTGTTCACTACCTTTTGCTACCTTAGCGTCGCTTTCACTAGCACTTTCACTTTTACTGAACAGTGGTCAAAAGTATTGACTGACCTCTTCTTCTACGGTAGCATCTAGGAGATGCTTCGACCGCAGCGCCCCTAGCGGTTTGGCATACTTGAAGAAATGTATGCTACTCGTTAGCTGGAATTTTAGTCGTTACCTGGAACAAAAATATTCCGAGATCTGGACTCGTTACCTGGAATACTCATTAGTAGGGATGCTCGTAAGTAGGGTTACCACTGTACAGCTTGTCCATTTCTGACTATTTGCAGCTGCTAATTAAATATTTTGTTTCAAATACACATTGTGTCATAGCTTCAGTTATGGTAAGTGTTGATTTTTACTGATTATTTGAGTCCCAAACAAATACAACAGAGCACTCTGTTTCTGTCCTGCTTGCAGCCCTAATCTGAGCTGTAAAATAAACCTATATAAAGTCCCTTCAGTGCTGTGCAAGACAAAAAAAATAATTAAAGTTCCATTATTTTTAGTGTTCGGCTGTCATGCCCCCTCACTCTCATCTCTTTACACTCCGCCTAAGGAACTCCATTTCCCATAATCCCTGGAGCTCCATGCACTTTCTGCTCAGCTGTTTCTCATTGGACCTTCCAACTGACTATTTAAGCTAAGCCCTGAGTGACATCCTTAGGTCTCTAGCCTTTTAGCCTAAGTGGCAGCCTTAGCTCTCTAACCTGTTCTATAGCTTTCCTCCCTATTAGCCTTTCTTATGTTCTCTGTGATCCCTTTTGCCGAAATTGTTTATTAAATATCAGTTCTTATAAAATCCTGTTCTCATCCTTCCTTCCATTGTGTGAAATGTTAAATCGACAGTAAATAGTCTGCATGTTTTATTATTTTACCAGTCATACAGCACATTTTCAGATCATTTGAAGGGTTACTCTATTTATAAAAATGTTAACAATTTGCATTTATTTCATATAGTGCAGATTCAAATCACAGACAATGCAAAAAGTACAATGGACAGTGCTGAGCATTGAGAATATTGTTTTGAAAGGGATTTCTGTTTACATTACAGCTAAACGCTCTTCATTCCTTCATTTCTTAATGACTTCTTAAGGACCACTCGCTGCTGCAGTCTCCTCCTGAGTCTGCTTCTAACAAAGACTGGCTCAGAGTGCATTTAATTAGAGGTTTGGCATCGCTGGCCTCCAGCTACCCACGCACCCACTGGCGGAGATGGAGAAGTTTGGAAAGAGCAGAGGAGACGTTCGCTCTGGGGAGAGGGTCACATTGAGCTGCACCTGACGGCTCTTTCTACCTCACACACACACACACACACACACCTCTCCCATCCTGAAAACACTGACCTGACACTTTCAGAAAGACAGAATCTCTGCTCTGCTGTCTGAACGACACTTTTTTCCTTGTTTAATTTTAGAAAAGCATCACTTCAGCATGAATGTCTGCTGTTTTATTCCACATACACACACTTATGTGAATACACACCCCTAAAATGACAGGGTTAGGGTTTTTTCTGCCCAAATGCTGGGTTGAGTCTGGTAGGTGACTTGTTTGGGTTATTTGCAGAGTGCTGGGTAGTTGTCTGTAGCCCAGATACTGAGTTACTGACTGTATCAGTGTCAACCCAGCCAATGGGTCACTTTTTAACATTAATGCACAGCACCTGAAGAAGATTAGAAAATAGAAGACAGTTAAACCTCTAAGTCAAGCAAGTATTATATGTGGTAGTTGAGTTTTTACTACCTCTTCATCATTAGTGTGATAATTATATATATATTTTTTGGAGTACAAGACCTCAGCACTGAGAGGTCAAACCACTGTACCAACCTTTCTGAGCATATGTGTGTGTGTGTGTGTGTGTGTGTGTGATATGATTACCTGTGCTACATAAAGCAATATAAGGTAAGTCATTTATTATTTTATATACAATATGCACACAATGACTTATTTCAAGACTTTTTTTACTGTTGTGTCTGCACAGCCTCACTTTACACAGCTGGTCTTTGGGAAAAGTGGTAGAAATGGGAATGGCATTGTTAAAGATCTGGTGACCCATCATATTTACATATTTTTACATTAAACTCAGATGTGTTCAAACAGTCAGAGCTTCTTACAGCCGGAGCTGTGAGACTAACATTGCTAACAAACACTAGAACTCAATAGTCACCAGAAATTTCCCAGCTGTTACTGACTAGTCCCTGTGATTTAGGACACAGTAGTGTTTTCTACATTTAAGTATCAGTAAGTACCAGTAGGTATTTTATATGTACTGATTCATAAGGAGAAGTTACACTGTAAACTGGGTGTTATAAAGATTAAGATCAACCAATTTAGCCAATGTGATTTTTCACACAACGGAATTTGACCTCCGCATTTAACCCATTTGTGCAGTGAACCACACACACACTAGGCTGTGAGAATTTGTGCCCGAAGCAGTGGGCAGCCCTTATCCACCGGCACCCGGGGAGCAGTTAGGGGGTTAGGTGTCTTGCTCAAGGGCATTTCAGTCATGTCCTGTCTAGGGATCGAACCAGCGACCTTCTGGTCACAAGACCAGATCCTTACCACTAGGCCATGGCTGCTCCAGTGTAGCCATATTGTCAAACTGTTGGCCAGATGACTGGGTCAAAACTGCTGTGTGGAGCTCTCAGTCAAAAGTGCTCAGTGCCAACCTAGAGTGGCACCAACTTGGTTCCAGATACCTCCCTCAGAGGTCTTGGAGTCCATGGTGGGTCAAAGCTACACTTAAACCTTTAACATTCTGCTCAACCTTTTGGCAGTGCACATTTGAGTCACTTTATCTTCTTGAAGAAGGCATTGAACTTAATATAATGTGATTGTGCTATCTCTACCAATCGGTAGAGGTATGGTAGGTCTTTATAGCTTATAGTGTATCAATCTGTGCTGCCCATTTGAGCAGAAGACTATTTTAAATGTTTCAGCATCATACACAGCTAATATTAAAGGCGTGGCTAAAGTAGCACATGAATAGTAAACTCTGCATATATTATTGTGACTTAAAATTATATTAATTACATATTAGTAGTAGTGATTTAGTACCAATGAGTGGTTCCATACTAACATAACTTTAGCTTGACTTAAGTATTCACATGGGTTTTGGGAAGGTCAACAGAATATTAAGTGTATTAGGATAATGGTCATAATGTTTTGGCTCAATCGGAGAACTGCAGCATAATTACGTGTTTAGTTGAATAATAATGTGTTCACAAGAAAACATGTCACATTTATATTTATTCTCTGTGAAAGATGTGTTAAATTTCATGCAGTTCTGCTTGGTATTTGGTATGTAACAATGTGTACATGGCCACTACAGGCCTACGGCAAACTTCAGAGTAAGAAATCTACTTTGTACATTTTGAATAGTCAGTTTGTTTGGAGTGTTGGGTTCTCACATAATAAACAAAATACATAAACTAGATTCAAAATACATAAACTAGACTTGAGCGCAATAAGACAGGAGCCAAACCTCTGACCCCCTTTAACTAATGACCCCTCAGAGGCACGGACACCACAGGTAACCCCAGGTAAAGCCAGAATTCTGGGTGAAATTCATCTGTGGGTCAGTGGGTTCCTCGATTACTCAAACTATCAGCACCTGCTACAAAGCATGGACATCAGCCAAGGGCACGTCTCACTAAACCTCCACACCAAACCCTTACAACCGAAAAAAGAAAACTATATCTTTAGTCTAAACTGGACATTTAAAGAAATGTTTCAGCACATAAAACATGTTTTACCATTTTCTTATACAATTACACCATGTTACACAGTGTATTGTCCTTGTAAAATGATGGTCTTTCCACAGTCCAGATACAAGTATTCCATACAGCACCACACATACAATACAGAATAAACATTCAGTTAAACAAATGATACTGCCCAATGTATGCTTCTGTAGCAGATATACCTCAAACAGTAAGGAAACAGAAGTCTGCGACATAGACATTAATTTATTTTTGCCTAGAAATGCAAATGTATACATATATTTATCGCTCAGTGGTGACTTTTTCCTGTTCTTTGTAGAGGTTAACTGGTCCACTGTGGTGTGTGTGGGGTATATATATATATATATATATGCTGCTGTGTCTCATCCACTGTTACTAGCACAAAACATGTCAAAACACCACCACCACATCAGTGTCACTGAGCATGGGCTGCCTGCTCTGTGGGGGTCCTGACCATTGAAGAACAGGGTGAAGAAAGTATAAAGAGAAACAGAAGGTCTCCTGTCTGTAAGTGCTCTTATATAGTCAGTGGAGCTAAAATAGACAATGAGTGTATGTGTACCTAATGAAGTGGCCATTGAGTGTATGGGTTATTTATTCATCTAAAAATGTATCTATAATGGAGACTGAAACATCAAAGTCAAAAAGTGGTATTATGATTTAATTATGACAGAAATGTCCATAAACAAATTTGGAATTGGGACCTCGCAACACATTGTGCTTTAAAATCAAATTTGAATTTGTTAATTAGTTTGCTGAATCTTCCCGTAATTAGCAGGTGTATAATTACAGACTGGCACTCTTCTGTTTGGTTTAAGTCTGGTGTTAGCATCTACAGAGCTAGAAGTGGGTCATGAGTGTTAGTTTGAGTGCTTTACCTGTGTCTGCTTTCAGAGCGAGGCCTGATTAACACCTTCAAACATTTCGGGAAGCTTCGGCATGGAGTGATGCCATGCAAATGGAATTTCAGGTAGGGCATGTATGAGACGAAACAAGACATGTCACAAACGTCAA
Source organism: Crenuchus spilurus (assembly GCA_036984385.1). NCBI lineage: Eukaryota > Metazoa > Chordata > Actinopteri > Characiformes > Crenuchidae > Crenuchus > Crenuchus spilurus. The sequence goes on from BRDA01089783.1 coordinate 11,049, forward strand.
ACTGGCGCACCATAAACATATTTTTGCTTCAGACGTTAATTGGCAGCTTGATAGGACAGCTTTACTTAGTGAAGGCAACAGCTCTGGCACTCTGTGATCTGATCTAATAATACTCAGTAAGATAAGTCTCTATGTTCTACATGAGAAATGACACAAAATAAAAAAAAGCCAAGCACTGCACTTCAACATGAAAGAAACTGGACCTTAAATCAGTTTTGTGTGTATTTTAGAAAAATAAAACAACAACAACTGTAAACTACAACCGTTAGCTTTATAACAAACCACAAATCAGCTCCATTCAGGATAAATTTTATGGTCTGTCACATGTGGCATCTATCAAAACGCTCATTAATCATGTCGATAATTAGCAGTGAGAGGCAGAGCGGCTGAGGTGTCTTTAGTCTGATTTGTTGTTCTTAGAAACACGTTATGTTATTTATTTATTTATCTTTTAAATAATTCTCAGTGCAATTAACAAACACCAGACAATGTTTCACACCCCTCCCGTAATCTCACACGGAGATGATTTTGTAGCCATTCTGTAGAAACAGACTGATTTACACATTTCAGCCCTGAGCTGTCTGTCTGTCTGTCTAATAAAATCTGTGACTGAAGTTAAGGGACACCGTCCACACCAGTGCCACCCTATAACCTCACGCTGTCCGGGAGGAAATACAGGAGCCAGAACCAGTCGACTCAGGTCCAGCTTCCCAGCAGGCATTCCACTGCTGAACTCTACACTGCACCACTGCAACAAGGACATTACTGTACAAATAGTAAATAACTATTTAATTTAAATAAACTTTATACATATTTGATGCATTCTGATTATGTCCTTATTATACTCTGTTTACTGTTCTATTACACTCTATATACTGTACTGTTACACTCTGTATATTGTACTATTACAAATCGTATACTTATTATACTCTGTATACTGTACTGTTACACTCTGTATACTGTACTATTACAAGTAGTATACTTATACTCTGTATACTGTACTGTTACACTCTGTATACTGTACTATTACAAATAGTATACTTATTATACTCTGTAAACAGTATTATTACAGTCAGAATACTGTATTGTTACACTCTGTATACTGTACATTAAATAGTATACTTACTTGTATTATACTCTGTATACTGTACTATTACAGTCAGAATACTGTATTACACTCTGTATACTGTTCTACTACAATAAGTATACTTATTACACTCACTATATTCATTTGACTCAGTATACTGTTCTATTACAATCAGTATACCTTTTACAGTCAGTATACTTATTACACTCTGTATACATATTGCACTCTGAATACTGAACCATTACAATCATTATATTTAAAAACTGTTTATATAGCACTATTACACTGACTTTAAACTTATTACACTCTGTATACTTATTACATTCTCTATACTGTTTTATTACAATCAATATACTTATTACGCTCAGAATATTGTACGATTACTCTTAGTATACATATTACACTCAGTATACTGTACTATTACAATCAGTATATTTATTATACTCAGTATAGTTGTTACACTCAGTATACTTATTATACTCAGTATTGTTGTTGCACTCAGTAAACTTATACTCTAAACCGTACTATTACAATCAGTATACTTATTATACTCTGTATACTATAGTATTAAACTCAGTAGGCTTATTATACTCTGCGTATTGTACTATTACACTCAGTAGACTTATTGTACTCTTTATACTATACTATTACACTCAGTATATTTATGCAGGTACTTTGTGTACTGTACTATTACAAACCGGATTCCAAAAAAGTTGGGACGCTATACAAATTGTGAATAAAAACTGAATGCAATGATGT